>LOEQ01005540.1:0-28810 GCA_001685075.1 Bramus lutescens | reverse complement strand
AGCACCCATAGAGGCTAGAAGAGAATATTCAGATCCCCTGAAGCTGGAGTTACAAGGAGTTGTGAGCTGCCGGGACGGATGCTGGGAGTGAACTCCAGTGCCCTGGAACAGCAAGTGTTCTTCATCACGAAGCCATCTCTCCCACCCTTGACGCTGAACATTCTGACCAATGGTTGCAGCGAAGGGGCTTACTTCGGGAGGATGAGGAGATGATTCTCCTAAAAGCACCTTTAAGTCGTCAAGACAAAATGGCATTCGATGACTAGCGAAGAGGATATAATGATAAGGAAAATAAACCATGCTTGGCATGCCTCATGGCTAGTAAATTTATACAACCATTGGAAAGACTAACCCAACAGTAATGATGTTTTAGAATCAATCAAATACTCACATGAATGAGGACTATTCCACACACTGGGACACATGGATCTAAGATGCTCTCACCCAACAGTCAAATGCACTCAGGTGGCTGAACCTTACAGCGTGACAGCCTCTAATGACTTGGATCAAGCGAAGGATTCATAGATCTCTCCCCTGTGTCCTCCCTCCACAGGGACAGTGCTCCTTCCCCTAGGATCTTTTCAGCATTTCCTCTTTCCCCAGTCCCTGAAACCGTTCACCCTGCTGTTGCCTGCGATTCATGGTGTTGAAAAGGAAGTTTTCGCTGAAACAGATCCTGGGAACTGAAGGACAAGAGGAACCCAGACAATCTCAGAAGAGGTAGAGGAACAGCAGAGCCACACAATACCTTCCTTTCCCAACGCATCTTTCTTGTCTCTGGAAACACTTTCAGCACCAGCTAAACCAACTCCCTTTCAAACTCATGGCTAGAAACGCCACCTTCATGCTCGCCCTCACACCGGGGCGAGTCTGTCACCACACTACAAATCTGCCTGTCACTACAAGGCCTACTATGCGGCTAGCTGTTGGTGAAGATTAGCAAGGAGCCATAAATCTCATTATCTCCTTCTTCTTAAGCATGCCCAGGTGTTTTATCTAAACACTCTAACCACCATGATCTATTCACAGAGGAAGAGTCCATCTATACAAGAGATCTCATCTGTTTGCTGTCCTTTAAGGAAGTCCCTCAGCTTCCCTCCTGAATACCAGCAGCATCATAACAATCAGTTCAGGGGCATCTCACTAGAAACGTCTAGGTGATAGGAAATTTGGAGCCCGTGATGGATCTTGTAAGCAATGAGCTGCAGATTTAAAATGGAAAATACAGCAGAAGAAATGACCACCCTGGATGGGGTCCTCAGTCTGAAGAATGTCCTCCCTTGCTTGGGTCCTGGAATTACTTCCCAGCATTCCTGTGATGGGTCAAATCCCTCAATCAAGGTGGCCGTGCTCCGTGAATAGTGTGCTCATCATTGCTCCATCTCAAACATGTCTCTAAATGGCATAGTCATAACCTACTATATTTCTGTGGTTTCAGCATTTTCTTCTAATTGCTTCTAATTCCATATGTCCTTGAAGTGCAGTAAAACCACTCTGTTTCAATATTCATCTCCTCTGTAAAAACACCAGCTAAGAGGAAGCAGTGATAAAAAGTCCAGAGAAAGCTACAGGATTCTCTCAATTCAGCAGAGATGGTCTGGTACTCGGTGGAGGATCCCTAGCTGCTCCAAAGTCTTTCATTCTGTGACAGTGGCTTCCTGTGTCTCTCCTCACAGCACCAGCATCTAAGGTGACCCCTGGGATGGCAAGGGACCACAGTGCCACTTCTCTGGTGTTTGTCTAACTTGCTGTAGATTTTGACTTCAAGTTAATAAGGCACTCTGTGGCATGATTGATTGCCCTTTTACCCATTTATGTAATAGACATGTTGTGACTACTTATGAGAAACTGCCCCTGGCCTTAGAGTCAGGAGTGAACAGAAGAGATAAGGCTCTGCTCTGGTAGAGCTCATTTGCATAGAGGGCGGAAGACAAAACTGAGCTGCACAGCACACTGGGCAATCCCACATGCTAAACACAAAAGCAGGACGTGGAATATCAGGATGGAGACTGTGATGTCATGCTAAGCAGAATGGACAGGGGTTGAAAAAAATAAGGTCACTCAGGAATGACAATGTGGAACAATAGAAAGTCCCTGAGAGACCTGGGCTGGGGGCCAGGTCAAGAAGCAGGACCCATCAGACACTTTCAAACGAAAATCTCCAGGTGCTGATTGGCTGTGAAGATTGGGAAAACCTGGATTAGAGAGGCAGATCTGGGGAACCCTTTATAAGGTAACATATTAGTCTGGACACAATCACCCAGGCGGGAAACAATAAAAAGATGCATGTAAACCCTGAGAATAGGTTCAGAAGACAGAGGAACCTGCAGAAGCCTGCGAAAGAGGACATAGAAGGTCAGGGGTGCTTTGAGAAATAGTGGTGCCCTCAGAATCAACAGCAGAGAGAGAAATAAGGCAGAGAGCCCAGTCTGCTGATAGAGGATCAGGGTGGAGACAGATAACCCACCAGGCCACAGTTGCAGTGATACAGTCAACGGTGCCTTGTCCCTGGTCAAACTTGATGGATGAACATGGCAGGAAATCCAGAAGAAAGGAGAAAGACAAAGTTAACTTCCACACATTGTAGCTGCCCATCTTTACATTTTACATTGAGTAGCTTGGCAACAGAAGCTTTTCTTTAAAAAAAAAATGGTTAAAAAATACAGGGACACATGTGTAGCTCCAGGGTGACAAGAAGAGCTTAGCAACTGCCGACTCGTTTCCAGAGGTCCTCGTGGCAACGTTCCTGATGCAGGCGGGCGTGCTTCAGAATGCCACCACCTCACCTGCAGCCCCAAAGGCTGGGGACATGTCTTCCTTGTGAATTGCAGGATAGAGTATGATTACTAACCAGTCCTAGAAAGCAAGCCTCCTCATTTCACAGGGAGTAATCTCAAAGCATTTTCCTGAGCGCAATGAATAATTTCTCCCAGTTCCCACAGCTTGTCATGAAAAACGTTTGGAACCTGAGAAATGCTCAAGTTTGTAATCTGAAAAAGCAAAAGGTATCAAGCTCGATAATTTTAAGACTGAGAGTCAGAAGACTAGTAGAAACAGGGCTCAATTCTTAACACTTATGCATATATATATATATATATATCAGGACTCTATACATGTAAGACTAGGAAGTAGTCTCACATTGTTAGCTATATTTCTTAAGATGAGCCTCTCTGTCACACAAATAATTCCAATCAGGCCAAATTAAACCAAATCAATGCCCATGTTTACCAAATACAGTGCTCCCAGGTGGCCAGAAAAACATGGCAGAGAGGGGGAGACCCAAAAACCACATGGTCTTTTTCTTGGCTGGCCAAAATTGCCTTTGGTAGTGGTCCAGACCCTACCTGGGGAGGAGTCAGCGCTTGGTGGGCTTCCCGGAGGTGGAGTCCCGACCAAGGAAACTCCCAGAGGGAGGAGGTTTAGGATGGATGCTAGGGACTAGGATGATGCTCCCCATCATCCCAGACTCCTTGGATATAGGGGTGTTAGAGGGCTGGGGTCTCACTTTCAAACATAAAGCTATTGCAGAACACATGTTACACACACACACACACACACACACATGTATATGACTGCATGCTTTCTAATAATAATCCATTCTCTTTTGTGAATGAGATACACAAGGGTGCGGGACAGCACAGCTCTGCAGCAGGATTGTGATGCATTCCAGAAGCCATGGTCCTGATGCGGGCTGACTTCCAAAACTCCCACCAACATTATTAGAAGTTACACATCAATGGGAAATGGGACCGTCTACTCAATCATCATTTCAAGTCCACATGGCAACACCTTTGTAACCTGGATTGCCATCCATCAACCCGACTGTGATCAAGGAGCCCCAATTCAACATGGAGCTTCTGAAGTCTAATATTTACCAAATGTGCAGCATCGTTCCCTTGAATCCCACCCTACCAGTTAGAAAATAGACACTGAGGATTCCTCGAGCCCCACAGAGACTGCTGACTACCACTGAGGTGCATCTGGAGATCCCCACATACTTCCGTTCTGGCAAGTTTCTCAGTGTTCTAAGCTCAGTAAGAAAGCTAAGCCAACATGATGGTTTCAGTCTGTAGTATGGGCTTAAATCTAGGGGGAACCATTTGGGAAAGATATATGAAGTCTAAAATTAGTCCTTATAATTAACTCAAAGTGACTGTCCAAAGTTTATATTATTATTTCAATTCCAAAATTGCCTAAATCCTGTCCTAGAGCTTGCAGAGATCATGGAGAGTAACATAGCACCAGACTGAAGACATGTGTCTGTAATGACATTTGCTTCACTGAAAAACTTATTTGTCCTTTTATCGGACAGAACAAGTAGAATGGAATTCACTTTCTGTGATTCAGAAGGGTTTCAAAGTATAGCCAGTCACCGAGATACAATTAAAAGAAACTGTTTGCTGTTCATCTTAGAATTTTACTTAAAATTGTACCATACCTTTTTTGGTACTACAGAACCGTGTGACAATGCACGTGAATACATCAGGAACATTCTGTGTTTGATTTGTGGGAGCGGTGGGGGAAAACAGCACACTTTCTAAAAACAGGTCCTACCTCCTCTAAGACATGATATCCAGCTGTGTCAAACAAAACCAGAAATGCCAAATAACCAGAGCAATGACAATCACAACCACCCCTCAGACAGTGATCAGCACAGCCCTCCTCGGGACCAGCGCTCCTCACAATGCTCTCCAGGGATCCAAAACATGGAAACCACCTGACCACTGTCAGAAACAGAGATTCTTAGCTTCCAAGAAGACCTACGGAATCACAAATTCTCGGGGTGAGACCCAGAATCTGTGTTTCAACCATACTCTCCTGGCACCCCAGTTTTGGTAAGCATTTAAGGTTTCTGATTCACTGGCAAAGAGATTGTTACCAATAAGAGAATTAAATGTGCTGGGGGAGGTAGAAATTGAACAAAAGTAAACATAGCTCAGTTGCTGTTGTCTGTGGTGCAGTTATAAACACAGATAACTTCTCTGTCCTAATCGAAGAGTGAGGTCTGGGAACAAGGACGAGAAGGTGAGTTAAAGAGAGGACAAGGTGCTGACATCCTATTTTGTCCAGCTATTCATCCAAGGCTGACCCGAGGCAGTTTCCCCGGCACCGAGATTATTTATTGACTACAAACTAAAGCCATTTAATCATAGCAGCCCAGCTTAAGGTCAGGCTGGCTGGCGGTGGGGCCTCCTTATCTAAACAACGTTGGTAGTGGCTCCTAGGTGATATCAGGCAAGGAGCGTTTTGAAGCTGCTAGGTGAAATGCTAATCAGAGTGCTCTGCACTTCATGTAATGTCTGGATCTAAGATACTAAACACATAGATGTTCTAGCAAAGAACATCTCAAGGGTCAAGCTGTCAGTGAGTCGCCATCCTGGGCTGTATTTGTCACCCGGGAAGAGCTGGAGGGCCTTCATTATCTCTGCTGCACTAATGCAGTAAGAGGGGGCTGAACGTGTGTATTTCATGTATTCCAATCATAGGAAATTGGTGTTATACTCACTTATCACAGAACATGCCCATCCAGCTACAATCAATGATTTGTGTTATTTGCTTTGAATTCTGGCTCATTTGATAGCCTTTGATCAAATAACTACATTTTCTTTGTTTCTTAAACAAAGAAATCAGCATGCATGAGCTTTGATGCTATTGACCTCGGTCATCCCTTCCTTTTTGATATTTCTCTCTTAGGTTCCAAATGGAAAAAAAATATAATTACTGTTTACACGGGCTATTATTGTCACCCCTTATGGTATGACATTATATCTTCTTTCAAAGAGGGCTAATTAAATGTTTCACTAAATATTTATAATTTTAAAAGGCATAAAAAGACATAAATACAGATGTGTATATCGGTATTTATAATATGTGTGCATAAACATATATATTGAATATATATTACATCTGTCAACACTAAGATTCTAATCATCTCAATGGTGATATAATACTATGCAGCAAGCATATACAATTGCCAGATAAAGCCTCTCTGTCAACACTCCGTCTAGCAGCCCCGACAGGCTCAAGAGAGGGGATGTGTGTGATAATGGAGGCAAACACCCAACATGATACCAAGAGAAAGAGCAAGGCAAATGCAGCAAAACCTTCTTCTAAGCACAGAAAGAAACAATGAAGCTCATCAGAGTTTGATGCCATAACTAATATATGAACAAAGCTCTGAACAACATCCAAAGGATGGGGTCTATATCCATGAACAGAGATAATACACAAAATTAGAACAGTCAATCCCCCCAGGACATCTTCTTTCCTCCAAGGTAAACCCAGTTTTAGCCAAAATTCAGTAAAGCTTGTCTGGTCTTTAGAAGTATAAACGTTCAGGACTGTAGAGACGGCTCAAGGGAATCAGAAGTTCTATTCCAGAGGGCCCCAGTCCAGTTCTCAGTAGCCCCTTCGGGTGGCTCCTAGTCCACCTGTAACTCCAACTCTGGGGAATCCAGCTCCCTCTTGCAGCTTCCATGGGCATCCACACACTCAGAGTCCCAAGCACGGATAAATAAAAATAAAAAAAATAATAAGTTAAAGGTGTGAGTATTTAGTGAAACTTTGACATACCTGTGCAAAGGAGGATTGGCTACCGTAGCATCTTGATGAAGGCAGCCAGGTATGGATGCATTTGCAGCAGAAGGTATTCTTGTAAGTGCTGGTGAGTAAGCTTCTATGTGTGTACTCCACATAAGCTTTCCTCTCAGATCAGAATAATAAAAGAGAAGGGACTGGAAGGATGGCACAGCAGTATACTGCTATGACAAAGGACCCAAGTTCAGTTCCCAGCACCTGTATCAGGCAACTGAGAGAAATCTGTTACACTAGTTCCAGGGTCTGTGATGCCTCTGATGCCCTCCGCATCTGCACGCACATGCACAAACATGGATAATTACCTTAAATATGAAGGGTAAATCCTAAAACTAAGAAAGAAAAATAAAGTATTTAAGATGTGAGCTGACTTAAGCTTATAGGGGAAAACAATTATCTTTTTGAGAAATGAGTTCCTGATTTTATCTTCAGGCAGCAAAGGCTATAGGCAATTTCCTTTCTCACTCAAAAATTAAATACCCCATAACGTATGAAGCAAGCCTCTAGCTTCCTCTACAGACGTCCCCCTGAATTTCTAATATGAGTGCGCACCTCTTCTGAAACAGGGAGAACGTCCAGAAGGCTCAAGTCTTGTCTTCACTGAAAAGCTTATTTTGAGTCCATGAGATCTCATCTGCCTGACGAGCCCTGCTAACAGTTATACAAACTTACGAGTCAACGCAGGCTTGCTGTATGACATGAAAGCAAAGGATCTCTATTTCCTGAAATGTTCTAACATTTGCTAAAATCTTGGAACTGAAAATACTAGCAGTGAGCAAAGAATAGGGTTTGTCCTGATCTTGGCCCTGGCATCTGCAGGGAGTTCTTATCTTGGGTATTCTGTTGGTGTGGGTTGCTGTTATACATTTTGTAACATTCCCCTGGAAGCAGCATGGCGCATTGCTTGATGATACAGTTTTTGCATGTTTCTATAGCCTTATTTTCATAGTAACTGTTCACAGACTACAGAGACAATATGATTAAAATGCTCATATGATTGAATCCCTTGCCTTTCAGCCCTCATGCGCCTTCTGGGTAGTAAACTATTTTATTTTTGTTCAAGAGAGAAGAGTTTGAATCCGAAGACCAAGGCAGAACATCAAATGTCATGTCATAAAATGTGGCATGAAATGCTAAAATTAAGATATGAAATCATCTCCTCCTAGAGAAATATGTAGGAAAACAACATGTGTGCCAGCACATAGAAGAAACTGCAGGACCCTGGGTGTGGATGGTAGCAGTGGGGCCAGGGGGTTCCCAGCACCCTGGGTGTGCTGAGTGGAGCCAGGATCACAGTTCCAGAAACTCTGAGTCAGTTAGAATCTCCTTAAAGACTCAAGGTGAAGAACATAGAGAAGATGAAATCAGGACTGAGAACTATGGGCACGTGTGTGGAAAACCAAAAAAATTAATCAGAGGTCACCAGCTTTCAGGGCAGGCCACACCAAGTGTCACATAGAGGGAATTACATCTAATCATTCATGAGGACTGTGTTTGGAGGAGTGGGGGCCTCGGGAGGAGCAGGGATGCATGGGCACATCAAACAGACGGTCACCAACACCTGAGGCCTGAATGAAAGCAAGTCCCAACTCCTTCCATGGCTTATTCCTTTTTTAACCAGTTTGGCTGGTTAAAGGTAACTGCCAGCTATCTTAAAGAATTATCTAGTCCTACACGCAATGGTTGGTTTCTTAACTAGAACCTGTTCATCCCACGAAATGTCCAGCATTGCATCCCTGAGTGAATCTACTTGCAATCCTTGTGTCCTTTCCTACCTGGCTGTGCTGCCTCTGGAGTGATTAACAGACATTAAACTCATGCTTGCTAAAGGTATGATTAACGCGAGAGACTCGTTGAAATATGTGTGTTCATCCAGCGCCAAGAGGAGAATCTGTTTCTGACAAGTTCCCGGGTACTGCCAATGCCGATAGATGCACAGAACATAACTTGAGTACCTAAGTATTACAGATAAAGTCATTAAATGGGGGACATAGACAGAGATACTAAGCATAAACGTGGAATAGTCATTAAAAATCGTAGTAACCCTGACAGTTGTTGGGTCATTTAAAAAAAAACTGACATGAAAGTCGAATGGGGGACCAGGTGGATTAAGGTAAGGCAGCAGCAGCAGAAGGACGGGACAAGTCAGGGAAATAGGGTGAAAAGGATTAAAATACATCCTATGTATGTATTAAAATATCATGATGAAACCCACTGTAGACAATTAATATCTACTAGTGAAAGAATAAAAGCCAGAGAATCATGAAAATAAGATCTTATATTTGTTATCAATGATGGAGTGTGCTGAAATCTTTCAGAGGCATTATTACTTTTGACACATATAAAATAATATTCCTACCTATTTGTCAAGGGTGTATACATTTACATACAGAACACTTGACACTGTTTAATAGGGTATTCTTCATGTAAGATTCATTCAAGATGACATAACTCCACACTCTAGACAAGAACCTGCAGGAAAGACTTTCCACCATCTTTTGGATTTCCAGGTGAGGAGAACAGCATGTCTCTGGCCACAAACACCACAAGAATAAAATCCCAGCACAAACTGAGGATTGGAATTCAGTGTCTGCTGTGGACGGAATAGCAAAAGAATATGTGTTTCCACAGGCACATCTCTTCAGGAGAATGTAGGTGAATCGAGAGTACTACCACTCATGGATTTCCCTCTAGAGCAAATCAGTGTCCATTTATACCAGTAGCTTCCTAACAGAGTTTTCTAAGGCATATAAAAATATTGTTTTAAAAAGAAAGAAACAAACAAACATAGAGACAAAGAAAGAAAGAAAGAAAGAAAGAAAGAAAGAAAGAAAGAAAGAAAGNNNNGAAAGAAAGAAAGAAAGAAAGAAAGAAAGAAAGAAAGAAAGAAAGAAAGGGAACTTGGTAGCTAAGTCCAGCCTAGCCTCGAATACTTTAGAATAAACTAAGAAATAAAAAAATGTTTTTTGTTTGTTTGTTTTTTCCCCAGAAGGAAAGGTCAACAGACATGGATTCTTTCCTTTAAAACTACTAAAAGTTCAGCAATGCAGTGTTGGTGCACACCTTTAATCCCGGGAAGGCAGAGGCAGGTGGATCTCTGAGGTCAAGATCAGCATGGTCTACAGAGTGAGTTCCAGGACAGCCAGGGCTAGACAAAGGAAACCCTGTCAACAAAGCTACACTAAAAACCAAAAATGAAACCCTGCAAGTTCATCTGAACAGTATTATCCAGAGCAATGAATGATCAGGTCCTCCCTTCTGATGACAATGCTACTGATCCCTAGAATTTGGATGCCATGTGTGAGAAGAGAAGGAACGTTGGAAATGGACAACATGGTGTCGGCCATACGTATTTGTTTGTTTGAGAGTTTGATTGTTTTGAGACTAGACTTCACTTTTAGCTGAGGATGTCCTACAACTTGCAGCAATCCTCCTGCATCAACCTCTCAAATTCTGGGATAATATATGTGAGTGACGATGCCTTGAAGTCCACATACTGCCACAGCCCATCTGTGTCCAAGGGAGACTATGGGTCATGTAGGATTTGAATCTGAAGAGAATCCTTGCTTAAGACTTCTAGAACTCTCTGAATCTCCTCTGATACCTTTCTTCTCTCAAAATTTGAAGTGAGATTTCAATTCCAAAAGATAGAAAATGTGTGTTTTGTGTGTGTGCATGTGTTTTGTGTGTGTGTGTGTGTGTGTGTGTGATCTTCAATAACTGATCTTCAAATAGCTTATTTTAAAGTTAGGAATAGAGTTATCCTCACAGATGTTCTGAAGGCACATCAAGCTCTAAGTCATATGGGCACCACCACCATGACCGCACAGACTAAAGCACGGGCCTTCAGGATCTGGGTAATTGCTGTGGGTGTGTATGAAGCTCAGGGTCTCCTCTGTCCCATCATCCACAGAGAAATCCAATGAGACACCTCTGAGTCTTCCTGATTCTAGAGAGTTTAGCACAGTTCGACCTCTGTTTTTGCTGGTTCTGCTTAAGTGCTGGGACCTCAATTCTCACTCTAGATAGACAATGGCTAAGTCTAGATAGACAATGGCTAAGTCTAGATAGACAATGGCTAAGTCTAGATAGACAATAGATAAGTCTTCTTGTCCTTCAGTCTCCTTCCATTCTGATCTGCTATCCATCTCTGCTCCATATTAGAGTCATCCTTAATTAATGTAGCCAAGATGACATCATCCACTCCTATAACAATGTCTCTCTTTATTCAAACTAAAGATCTAAATCCAAGAATGGTCTTCAAGGCTTTTCTATACCTGATATTTACCGTATTTTATTAGTACTTCAGCTCCTACCCAACAGAAGTCACCAGCCTCTGTAATTTGTCCTGAGAACAGATTCTTAATTCTCTGCCTTTCATGGGCTGCAGAGTAAACTATGTTTTCCCTCTCTGTGATGATGATGTTAATTTCTATCGCCTCATAGCTCTGGGATGGCCTCAGAAATGAGAGCCGAGGAGGCACCAACAATAGTGAGCCAGAAGAGACCTTAGGTTTTCCTTCCTAGGGTTCTCCACAGCAAAGAACATACCCACCACTACCCCAAGGAATAAGAAGCGAAAGTAGGGGCACACGCACATGTGCATATATATACACACATGAACTCATGGTGTAACTTATCTAAAGAGAGTCTCAGACAGCAATGGCATCCATAAGCTACAGGAAACATAAGACCAGTATTTTGGAGGAATGCTTGAATATATATGATGCTTTTATACTAAAAGTGACATCAAGTTTTATAAATATCTTAATATAAGAATCAGGTTTTTTAATTTAACCATAAGAATTTGTTAATTCTTTCCATAAATACATTGAGTTCTTTATACATATAGAGAAAGGCGACCTGATACAGACACAGGTTAGCAGCAATACCATTACCACAAAGATGCCTTTTAGCAGTTTAGCGTCAATGTGCACAGTATCATAAAAATAACGCTGGGACCAATGATACATGCAATTTGCATTTAATGAAGTATGTGAATCACTGGCAAATCTGATAATGAAATATTAAAATGTGTTTGGAAGTTAATCCATTATTATGTTGGCAGAGGAGATATCACATATTGTTCCTTACAAGCTACTTTAGGTAGAGTCTTTCTGTACTTGCCCCAGGAGCACTGACTTTATTTGAAAGAGAATGGTTCTGGAATGGTATAATGCCTAAGAAACTGACTGAAGAAATAAAGATTTTTTGAGGGGAAATAATTAGAAGGTGACATCTCCAAAGAAACGAAGCCATAGGCCAACTACTTCACCAGAGAGAACCATAGAAGGTGATAGACAAGAGGACATTCAAGATGCCTAAAAGATTGTTCCAAAGGGCTGCCCTGTTATGGGTCTCAAATTGGATGAGACTGTGGAGCTAGGTCACTGGTACAAACAATATGATGGATAGTTCATTATTTCATACAGTTTATATTTCATATAGATCATAAACATATATGTACATATATACTATAAGTACTATATATGTATATATGTATATGTATATATGTGTGTATATTTATATGTATATACTAAAGTACACTATAAATCTCATTGATAGATACCAGCAAAGACAGACAGACAGCTTAGAAAATCACAGAAAACAGTGGTCAGAGCTCCCTGGGGTGAGGAGAACAGTGACATTACAAAGAAACCACCCAAGGCTGTATGTATCCTCTGATGAGTGACATCAGAGAAATGAGGGGGGCTGAAATATATGTTGAAACACCGAAGAACCCAAAGAGTCAAGAATCTATAGCAAAAGAAAGTTTTAAAACACACGACAAAACTACTGTCATCAAAATCACATGGCACCGACAAAAAATAGATAAATAGGCAAACAGAACCAAATGCAGGGAGTCGGATGGCCTTTGACAAAGATAAGAAGACTGAATGAATAATGGGCAAAGGATATTTTCAGCAACTGGCATTGGGATACCTAGCTGTCCACATGTAAGAGAATTAAGACAGACCTTTGCGTTGCCCAGGATGAAAAGAATCATTCAAAGTCCCAAGTGTGAAACCTAAAACTTGGAGACCCCTAGGAGAAACCTGACAGCAAAGGCCTCTTGCTCTAGGTGACATCACAAGCATAGACAACGGAAGCCTAAGTGGACAAGCAGGGTGACGTCAATTTAACCCTGGCCTGGAAAGTAGTAAGCCGACCCTTACCTACACAGCGAAATACATTAGGAAGGATGGGAAAGAATGCAAGTCAACCACTATCAGAGAAGGAATCCATATCCATAAAACTTAGGGCTCATGTTTTACATATAAACACATGTAGTATAGATTCTGCAGTATGAAATACACATCTCATTAAGAGAGCAAAATACAAACAATACAACCAAATGCAGGCAAAATATTAGACATTCTACAAAGGATACAAACAGAACAAGAGAAAGGTAACCAAGATGAAAATCTAACAACCACTTTTGAGGATACCTAGAAAAAATTTTACAGTTCATTAAAATGCTAGCTCTGCCATTTCCACACCTAAGTTTATAGTAAGGAGGAAGTTTTTAAAATGTTGCAACTTGGACAACTACTCTAGAATTATTTATAATAACCAAAAACTAGAAATAACTTGAATGTGCATCACTGATATAACAAATAGACCAGTTGGAGATATGTGGTATGCTGGGGGTTTTATCATTTCCTTTATTGTTCTACCCCACAGGACAGGTTGAGACAAATTTATATCCCAAGTTTAACAAGGCAACAGATCATCACTAAAGCTGACAAGATTTAGGTAGAGCCAGACATGGTGGCACGTGCCTTTGCTCTCAATCCTCTAGAGGCAGGGGGACTGAAGAAAGTTCAAAGCCAGTGGGATGCTGTTTTAATATGACGATGTTAAGCATGCCTAAATGTCCTCCAACTAACAGATGGATACAGGAATCATGACCCTCAAACTGACAACTATCCAATATGAAAGATAATGAAACCCTGCTATTTATGAAGATGCGGGTGAAACTAGGCATCTTGATGTCAAGCGCAGTAAGCCAGGCACAGAGACATTCGTGAAATTTTAAATGATATCTCAGAGTTGTGAATGGGATGGGGGGTGCTTAAGACAGAAGCAGGAGGGAGAGGCGGGGAAAGGATGCTGCGTGGGTCTGAGCTACAGCAGTGGGAGTAAGAAGCTCTGCTCTGTGATTGGCTGTGCCATCCTGTGCTCATCAAAGCTGGAGGAGGGAATGTAGAAAGCGTTCTGCCATAAAGAATCGATCAGTGTTTGAGGAGACACATATCTCCACTCCCAGCTGAGAATTCCAAAGACGCACACACACTGAAAACCCATGTTCTATCAGAAATATGTACAAGGTATGCTTTCTTATAGCCACTAAAATGAATCTAATTTGAAAAATGAGGTCAAAACTGAATAAATTAATGCAAGAGACTTGGTAGACTGATACTGAGAATATACCTCATGAAAGAATTGAACTATCAAGCATCTCCTGTCACAATTTATGAGAAATATGCAGAGCACGCAAATTCAATTAAGTTTTATTCTTTAGAAAAAAACCCAGGAAGGTGAAGATTATTCACAGATGTCAGTCAATAGGTGGCTGTGCAAACCGGGTCTGGGTTCAAGTCTTACCCTTGACCAGAAGATGGTGGCTCTGTTTGGGGAGGCTGTGCAACCTTGAGGGGATGAAGTGGAGGTGGGAGAAGTCAGGTTTCTGGGGTGTTCCTTCTGGGCTGTATTCTAGCTGGTTCCAGCCCAGTCCTGGCCCCTCTGCTGGACTGAGAGGTGAGCAAGCTGAGCTGCCAGCTTCCACTGAATGGACAGAGGTCCCACCACCACCACCACTCACCCTTTCCCCTCATGAATCTGTGAACCCCGAAATCCCTCCCTCATTTTTTTTCCTGCCAGATATTCAGTCATAGTCACAAGAAAAGCAACTAATAAAAATGCCTCGTGGCATGATTAAATTGTGCTAATTAGCATATCCATCACTTCCTTTGCCTATCATTTTTTAATGGAGAGACATCTAAAATTTACTTTTAGAATGTGCGGCAACCACTCTCAGTGCTGAGAAATAAAGAGGAGGTAAAACATCATCTCAGAGAGTACGAGCTTTCCAGCCAGTAGCCTGAGCACGGCAGGGGCTCTGCCTTCACGCCACGGTAGCATCCAATCGGTGCGCACGGCTCTGAACAGAGCAACTCACTGAGAATGTCAGCATCTCTGCCTGATGATGCAAACCCGCGCATTCATCCCCCCTGGACCTTAAACCCAGACAGGATCCTGCAACCTTCAGTTCTTCAGCTCTTGAGCCTTCAAACTATAGCACAATCTTTCCTGGTGCACCAGCTTGCTGACACTAGACTGTGTGCCTTCTCGGCCTCCACAATCACGTGACCTGGTGTCTTAGCCTATCTGTAAGTCCATCCTACAGCCTCCGTCTCTCCTGAGAGCTCTAAGGAGTACAGTGACTACATATTTGTTTTCTCGTCTAGAAATAAAACACCCTTAGCTAATCCTCAGGGCAGGCTTAATTACATACGACAGTGGCTATGAAATGGAACTGCGGCACAGAGAAATTCTCAATAAATAGTAGTTGCTATGGGCATTAATTTTCAAACTTGCAAGTGGATCATTTCCACGGTCTGCAATTTTAGAAATCTCCTGTATTAGTTGGTTCTTTTTGGGTTTTTTTTATTCCCAAACTGAATCTGCTTTAATTTTCAATGGTTCCTATCACAGAGAAGGTCCAGGTATGCTAAGCCTGACAATGTCATTGGAGCATGGTAGGTGTCACGAGAGGTTCTGCAATGTCATTGGAGCATGGTAGGTGTCACGAGAGTTCTACAATGTCATTGGGCATGGCAGGTGTCCTAGGAGGTTCTGCAATGTCACTGTAGTGTGGCATGTGTCCCAGAAGGTTCTCATATTCTCTCTGACCTCTCATTAGCATTGCAATATTTCACACACGGTGCCCCAGTTCTTTCCTCCTGAACCATCTCAGCAGTTCTTCTTCTGATAAGTAAATGACGATTAGTTCATATCTATCTGTGTAGATGTCTGTTCTGCCCCATCTGCAGGCTGCTGCTCTCAGTAGGGCACTGGAGTTCATGCTAATGGAGTTTCTGACCTCATGAATCTCCTTACAGTCACAGGCATTTACATAATATGGCTTCTTCCTACCCAACAGGCTGGCAAGATTTTCAAGCCTGTTGGATGGGTTCTGGCCAGGCCTAAGTTCATGTCCAGCTCCCCTTACTAAAATGAGAGAGCGGGCTGCCTTCACTCTATGTTAGCTCACCCTTGTGATATACATCGCTACAGTTTCACACTCTAATGTTTCAAATATTTACTTTCCCTTTAGTCGAGCGTGCGTGCATGTGTGTGTGTGTGTGTGTGCGTGTGTGTGCGTGCGTGTGTGTGTGTGTGTGTGTGATGCCCACAAAGGCCAGAATATGGCATTGGATTCCCAGGAGCTAGACTCCAAATTTGGGTCCCCTGGAAAAGCAGCACACATTCTTAACCACTGAGCCATCTCTCCAGCCCTCACTTTGACATTATCAGTTTCTCCCTTTCACTTCACATGGTAATTCACATGTAATTTTTTTAACCCACCCTTTACTTTGTTCCCAATTGCATGTTCACTTCCAAAGATGCAGAGCGTATTGTATATGCTGTTGATACAGCTTAGGTAATGAAAAGAATTCCTCTTTAGAATCTCAAATAAGAAGGGAAGAACATAAACAGAATGTGACAAGTTGAACAGTCAAACCGAGCCTGGATTGAAGCGACAGATGACTGAGCCTGTGTCACACATTCCTCTGCTGCTGAAACTTTAGCACAAGCCCAACTTGAGATGCTCAGAGAGTAGACAGAAGGAGCTGGGCAGGAAGGAGTCACAGTGCTCCTGGGTTACAAGCAAAGTGCTTGCTTAAAATGAATCACAAGCATTCTGATTTTAAAAAGACAGAAAGACAAACAGGCAGACCTTCTGTGAGCTTCATATGATAGCCAGGTTACTACCCATAACAGAATGCGTGGATGGACAGTGTCCTCTTAACACTGCCCTTCTCTGATGCTCTGAGAAATGAGTTTGCCTGTCACAACGCAGAGGACTGGACCCGGTGGAAACAGCATTTGTATTTGTAATTCCTGCTTTCCTAAATAGAGTGAGCAGTCAGTCATTCACCTCTAAATACTGAGTATTCAATAACTGCGTATGAAAGCAAAAGGCTGTAAGTGTAGAGATAAGTGCCACTGAATTATAGATTCTGCACGTTAAACTATATCCTTGAATTTTATCAAATAACAGGATTTAAGGCACAGGACGTTGCATTGGTTTTTCCTTAAATTCTTCCATCATATTCACTTATGATTAAAATCATCATAACAGTTATGATTCTTAGCCTGTTTCCCACTAAAAGAAAGATCACATTGGTTGCTTTTCTTTTGCATACAGATATTTATCACCAATCCCATCCACTTAGCCTTCTTTCTCCTCACTGGATTCAGGGCAGTATAATAATAAAGGAGTTTGGGAAGCAGATTCTAAAATTCATTGGCAATTTCAACTTTGAGTGGTCACTGCTTTGTGCTTGCGTGGGAAACATGATGGATGGATTTAGAGAAAGCTGGATACAAACAGTGGTGCCCATTCTTCTGAGGAAATTGAGCTGTTCTATTTCCAACCATGTAATGATGCTTAATCTATTGGGATGTAAAAACTCTATTTAAAAAAAAAAGGCCTCTTTACAGAGCTCCCAGGCATCCAGTTAAGGGAAAGTAAGCAGTGTTCTTCTTAATGGAAGATAAATGGTTGTCCTATAGGGTTGTATCTGTCATTGTAATCTCAAAAAGCATCTCGTATAAAACTAGAGTTAAAAAGACTGTCAAGGCAGGCTACACGGGTTTGCAAACTAATTCCCGGGGCTTAGCACCCAAGTTCCGTGCATGCAAAGTGCTTAAAATACCTGGGAGAAAGCTTTTCTCTTCAAGTTAGTCTAGGCAGACTCAGTGAACCCAATGTGAGATAATCCAAAACAATCCAGGTTCAACAAAGGTTGGGAAAATACTGCCATCGACTTGGAGCTTTGATGGAGCGCTTCTTTGATCTAAAGATTATAAAACACACAGTTTCTAATCTGACAAATTTTGAGCTGCAAAGCACAATTTCTAAACATTCTTCTTTTGTCATAACAGTTTAATCCCTTAAGAATGTGATTTAAACCGCTGGGGAGCAAAGGTTGCCGTGAGATTTCTATGAACGAGGAAAAGTGCCTCAGACACCTTGGCAGAAGTGTTTGGGGATCATTGAATGATAGAAGAAAATGCCACTCACTGCTGGCTTGGCAGGTCACCCTCAGTTCAAGGCATGCAAAATATCCAGTTTTTTTCATTGCAACGATAAAACATGTCTCCCTCCTTTATTTCCTCTCTCTCTCTCTCTCTCTCTCTCTCTGTCCCTCTCTCTCACCTCCTCCCTCCATCTCTCTCATTTTACCTTTCTTTACCCTCTTATTTCTTTACTTGAAGATCAAATTTCCATGGTAACACAAAACTGATGCCTACAGGTCTTCCCACAGCTATGATTATACCCTCAATAAGAGAGGTACTAGGTTATAATCATGTATTTTCTGTACATAAAGGTGTGAGGGGATGCGTCTGTGGTATTTTAACCAATGGTATTCAGATTTAAAGACAAGAATGGAAGTTAATCCATTTTTTCTCATATGGAGCCGAATGAAACAAAACAGGTAATGTGACCAGAGGGCCTCCCTGTTCCCTCAGAAGGAAGGAGATGTGGAACCAGGTAACAGGTGGAAGTAGAAGCCTTTCTGGATCTGAACTTCTTCAGCAGCCTCAGACAGAGCAGTGGCCCAACTATGCAGAACGGGGGACTGGTCTGTGGCTGATCAGGAAGCCCCTCTGTAGAGCTGTTCTGACCGCCTGTGGCCAATGTTCCCTTCTCTGAATCGGAATAGGATGGACTGTGGACAGTACTCACAGGCAAGGAGGACGTTGTATAAGGGGCATTTGCTGTGTTTGCACCTGCGGTCTTCTTTTGCCAAGAGGAGGGGCTGAGGGGAAAGTGCTGGCCTCGGGAAAGGCTTCATTTTCTCGGGGAAATTCAGTACTCTCACTCCCTCAGATTCCAGATGGCTGGAAAACCTAGAAAGCACACATACTGTGTCTCCCAGACATGCAGAGCTAGGAAGACTCTTGCGACAGCATCTGCTCCAAGCAGCCAGATTTATGTATGATAATGTCTATATGCTTCAGGAAACAGATATTTTCCCCTAAATATTTTATAAGCAAATTAACCCATAAACAGAGCTTGCCAAATGACTGGTTCAACATCTTTCGGGAATAGGTTCCAGAAAACACAGATAAACTGAACTGAGTCTTATAGCCCTGGTTCCTCAGGCTCCTACTGTCATAGGGATTATGAACCCCCTTGATGTTGCATGAACATAACGCGGTCTCCGAAGGCCCAAGTCTTCATTAGCTTGGTCCCAGTAGGTCAGTGCAAATCTAACCTGAATCATGAACTGACTGCCTAGTCTGCCATGAGTTTGAACAGAATGCTTTACCCACCGCAAGGACAGATGTAGAGGTGGTTTCTGAAGGAGTTTCCTATGATATTGTAAAGTTCCAAAAATCCTGCTTGGAAACAGGTTATGCCTATGGTCACCTGGGCTACCGCGGCCAGCAACAACCTTCCAAGCTGAGCCGTCACTCACCCAGTGCTCCCCAGATGTCCTGGACTGTAGCCCCCCAACAAAGTCTCTGCTCTCACAGCCCTTTCTACATTGAATTAAAGGTTTGCTTCTGGGGAACAGAGTGTGTTTGCATAGGGCCTGTACTTCTCTGGGGTCCAGGATCTCCCACCTAGGACACGTTTTGTTGAGACTGACAAGAGCTAGCTTACCTTTCAGGGGCACAAGGTCATCCTCCCACAATGTGGTACAAAATTCAGGCTATGCAAGAACAGCAGGTATGGACCATTGGGAGTTTTATAACAGTGCCTGGCTTATGCTCTCCTCAGAACAGGATGAGCCACCATTAAACGGCTGTCTTTACCCTGTGTGTTCAGCTTTCTACCTTGACTAGGGAAAAAAATGCCACAATTTTAACCAGTAAATAAATGTATTCGAGCTCATGGAAGTAACAACTTCATATGCCACACTTTAAGGACACAGCTGAAATAGTCTCCAGACCACCAGACATTACTTTTAAGAACTCCTGGAGGACACCAAGGAGGTGTTCCAGAGGACTTTGAAAGGGCAAATGTGTCTATATTTAAAAATGGGAGGAATGATGACCCTGGAACTCTGGGTGTCCGCTATTTCCCTTACCTGGAAAAACGGGAACAAATCATCCAAAAATCAATTTGCAAGCTCTGAGGAGAACACATCCGACTGTGTAATAACTCAGGGGCTGTGGCGAGGGGAAGGGCTGTCAAGGCTTTATAATCTCCCCTGCAATCGTGATAGCCTGGTAAATTAGAGGGCAGAAATGCCATCATACCTCTTCACCAATAAAGTTTATTGTCCCTGGTAACATTCCCACATAAGCTGAATCACTCTGAGCTAGGACTGGAGGTCAGAATAAAGTCACGGGGCACAGGCCTGGTGGCAGTGTTTCACCCAAAACGCAAATCAATTTGTACTTGTATTTAGATTTATATTTTGTAACCTGCTCCAGTAGGATTTTGTAAGGTGTCTACTTGAGACTGAGGGCCAGTTCTTATGTCTATTTCTATCACATAGATTTTTTTTATTTGTTCATTAGACAATAATCTGAGAGGTACAATTATTCCTTTTAACAACAATATTAGACTTCAAAATAGCACTGAGATCATGGACAGAACAGAGTTCCGCAGCCTGGGGGAATACAGAACAAAAGCCCATAGAAAGGACACCGACAGGGAGAATTCCCAAGCACACACCTTGAAAACCAGATTTAAGTTCAAACAAACACATGTGATGACGATTATACAAGCTACCAGATTCATCATTTGATGTTAAAAATAATCAGCTAATGGAAGAGGCTTCCAGCTAAGTTGCATCAGGATGAGGCCGTGAGTGCCTTCATGCATCAGAACCTTAGCCTTAGACTGTGGGGTCTCGGGGGGGACAGGGCTCAGGCGCTGGGGGACAGGGAGTTCATGAGGCAGCTGTGGAACTCTCACCGTCCTCCCGTAGACAGGACCTGTGACTGGGGTCACCACTTAGAAGCGTTGGGAACAGCCTGACAGCGTGATGTAAAGTCTGTTGAATCTAGTAATTTTTTAAAAAAGGACACTTGTGTTTTCTGTTCCATTTCTTTGATTTCTGTCTTCCCGGTATGCCATTTCATTGGCATGGTTTTGGCATGACTTTAAAATTTAAAATCCTACCTTTTCACCTTAGGTATTTGGAGGGAAAAAAACCTGAAAGGCCAGTTTTGGGGGGGAAATTAAATTCTGTCATGCTAAGTTTATTTAAGATTGCTTCCAGAAAATGAAAAAAAAATGCGGTGTTTGGGAAAACATTAAAAAGATTCAGCATTATGAACATCATTCAAGTGTAAGAAAAAAAACAACCAATAAAAAATAAATCTATAAATATGAAATTGTCTCTTTCGGCCCCTTGATGCTCCATGGTGCATTTTTTTTTCCTTTTGTGATTCTTCAGGGTTGTTTTAAAATACATTCCTTTCTTCCAGAACACTTACATCAAACATGCCTATTTTAGCCTTAATGGCCACAAAAGACTCTCAATATCTCCATATTAATGGGTTATG
Source organism: Bramus lutescens (assembly GCA_001685075.1). Taxonomy (NCBI): domain Eukaryota; kingdom Metazoa; phylum Chordata; class Mammalia; order Rodentia; family Cricetidae; genus Bramus; species Bramus lutescens. Next base: position 7,456 of record LOEQ01005540.1, on the reverse strand, counting down.
CTTTCGACTATTAAGCAACCCGGGCAGAGACACTAGTTACCTGGAAGATGGAAGATGGATGCAGATCAGTTGCCAGGAGCTGCCGCTGATCAAAAGCCTGAAATCACACCCGACTGTCTCTGCATCTCCCCTTATCTGATCCTTATCATTCGGCCCATCACAGACCACAGCGGAGTGGCCTTCCGAGGGCTGATCCTTGCCTGTTACTAGGGGCAGAAGTGATTGGCGTCTCCTTTGATCTACTAAGAGGGCACTTTTCAGCAAAAGCCACATCTTCAACACATCACTTGACAATAAAACATAATGGAAGGTTTTCCATATGCTGAAGATAATGGGAAGAACTGGGAAACACACACACACACACACACACACACACACGAGCATCCTGGTGTAAAAGTCTGTCCTTTTTCCCATCCACCATTGTTGCAGCTTCTATATCTGTAGAATTCTCAGCTAAAGGGCAAAGGATTCACTAGCAGCTCTGGTCCTCACATGGAGACTCTCCCAGCTTTGTGAAATGAATGGTAGATACCCTGCCCAGCTGAACCAAGTGCAGTCCTGATGGCCTGTGGGTAAGGCTCTGCTCTGGTTTCTGGGTGGGTGTGCACAGGGCAGTTGTAGACAATCAAGACAGTCTCGTACACAGGATGTCAGGATCTCATAAGCACTTAACTCCTGCCGAAATTAAAGGACCCATTCCGTTTCTTCTCAAAGGCCTAAGACTGGAAGGCTGTCCCCAAAGCTGTAGCCTACATTCAAGCACACCACTGTGTATGGCCCTGACACCTGCCATTCTCTTTCCAGCCCACCCAGATGTCCTAAATATCCTGTGTCCTCCCTCTACCCCAATATCATCCTAGCCTCATCACATCTCCCATTCCAATCTCAGCAGTATCGTTCTGTGTTCATAAAAACCCTCCAGAAAGCCTAGCCTTATTAAAAACAAAAAGCAAGGCTATAATAACAAAACAAAACAAAAACAAGAAAACGCTCTATACAACCCATCCCATGCTTACACTTTGATGTGCTGCCTTTAACTTATTTACCTACTGTGGAATAATTCTCTTGTACACTGCAAAAATTTGTCACTCAAATTGGTTTAATAAAACATGGATTGACCAATGACCAATATTCAGTCAGGAAATATAGGCAGGATGACCAGAGTAAGCAGGATGGGAAAGGAAAGGTGGAGTTGGAGGAGTCACCAGCCAGATGCAAAGGGAACAGGAGATGAACACGCCATGCTAATAAAGGTACTGACACGTGGAAGAGCATAAATAAAGAATATGGATTAACTTAAAATGTAAGAGCTAATTAGTAATAAACCTGAGCTATCAGTTGATCATTTATAATTAAGATAAGCCTCTGTGTGATTATTTGGGACAGGGCAATTGGGACAGGAAACATTGGTTTACATTTACCTCCCAAACCTCACCGCACAGGCAGCCCCTTCATAGTCCTGGGAAACCTCCTTTTCTTGGTTCTCACCACACACTGTTGGGGACATGCACCTCAGAACACAGCTTCTTCATAGTGTGGGCTTGGATGCAACAAACTGAGTCAGCTGTGCAGTGGAACTCTACCCAACAGTCCCATCAGGAACCTGGAGACCAACTTACTTCCCACATCCTGAGACCTAAGACATAAGAAGCCCCACTGGATATAGGTTTCTCTTCCTGCCATCTACATGGTCACTTCCTCGTCTTCAGTTTTCTCACGGATGACATCATCATCTCTGAGTCTTCCCCAATTCTCCCAGTTTCATCTGCATCCTCTGGAATGCACTTGTCTGTGTGTTCTTCCTTTTGACTCTCTCTTCCCATCTTCGTGGCCACATCTTGAGATCACGTGCTCATCTTCATCCTTAGACCCTTCCTCCAAAGTCTCAGCCCCAAGAAATCAACCAATGAGCTAAGTACTTCTGTAGAATATTTCCTCTATCTTTACTGCTCATGTAACATGTCTGCTTCTGTGAGCGTCTGAACACCACCTCCCTTACAGTCAGGGTCATCTACCAAACCCACCCCCTTGGTTATCTCATTATAAGGTGACAGCATCGATTTATAGCTCACCTTCTTCCAGTGTCAATAGTTGCCCTTACACATTCACGGTTGAGGACTCCGAATCCATCTCTTTCCATCCGTCCCTCATCGCCATGATCGAAGCTGAGATATCCTCATTATCTAAGACTACTTCTGCCCATCATATTTTCAACTTCAAAGTCTTACCCAGAGACCCATAACTTCCAAATTTTTAGCCTTTGCACCCACTCTGACTTCTTCCCTTCTCCTCCATTGTCACTGTCTCTTTGCCCTTTTTACCCTGTTGACTCCTCCACAGTTTAGCTTAGTCTGTATATTGGTGTGTTTTCCACTGCTAAAATAAAATGCAAAAAGCTGGCTGTTGTGTAAAAAGAGGCTTGTTCAGCCAAGTTGAGAGGCAGAAACTTCAAGGTCAGGCTGCATCATGAGTATGACCTCTGGGGAGGCTTTCTGAGACTGTAACATGGCAGGTTGTCATGGCGGAAGCATGACTCTGCCATGGAGCTTCTGAAATCATGCTTACTCTTTCTATCTCAAATTGTACTCATGAGAACCAGGCAGGGACCTATGAAAGCTTCTCTAATCCCTTCTGACACTTGTCACCAAATCAGTGACCTTCCAGTGGGCTCCATTTACCTCTCAACTCTAGAATGAATAATAAAAACCCAGAGACAGATTTGGGGGTTCAACCTGAAGATCAGAAAAGCAAAGCAGCCAAGCCACTAGAGAGCGCTTACCTCTAAGAAATCCTCAGACTGAAAGAGAACAAGCTCCTGTCTCATCCCAATTTATATCCCATCTAGCGCTCAGATAAAGGTGTGAGCCACCACCACCTGGATCTGTTTCTGCATTGATCTGGTGTAGCCCAGGGTGGCCTTGAACTCATAGAGATCCATCTTACTCTGTCTCCCAAATCCAGGGATTAAAGGTCTGTGACACCACTGCCTGACCTCTAGTGGCTTAGTTTTACCTTCTTCTCTTCATGCGAGCTTTATTTATAAAACATAAATAAATGACCACTATACTCAACGTTGCAGCAGACACCAAGTCTACAACACATTCCATCCAGATTCAAGACATGAAAACGTCTGCGCGTGACAACTTGAAAGATGGCCTTATGCTCATCTAGAAAACCCTCTAAAAAAGCCCTGACCCTTTTCTACAGAACCTTGAAAAGATCACAGAGTCAAGTCTTCCCCAGACTTCCATAAAACAAAATAAAATAAGGTTTTATTAACATGCCATCACACACCCAGCAAACATCATCTATGTATAAAGTAAGACCCACTCATGGAGCCTAGTAGCTCTCCAGCTCTCCAATTCCCTTTGCTAGGCCTCTAGCTCCTGGGCAATGTGGTGAGAAGATTAAAAGAGACAAATTCTTTTCAACAATTCCATTTATCTTTCTCTACCTCACCTCTTTTTGCAATAAAGCTTTCCTAATTTTAAGCAAAAATTTATTAAGAAACCCACAAATATAAAAAATAGATAAAACTGATCAAAAGAGGCCCTCTGGCACTATACATTTTTATTTCTTCACAAAAACAAATATTTAATTTGCATAGTCCCCAAAACACCTGTGTGGATCCCAGGGCTGTGCAAAGAAAGTTCTTACTGAAAACTGCTCTTCCACACCTTTGAGCAGCAAACCTTATAAAAAAAAAAAGATACATTTTACAAAGTATATTTAGCTCCATTTAGACACACAAACATTTCTGTGTGCATGTATATGGATACATACACACACCTGTGCATGCATATATAAGGTACATACAGGAGCACACATGCACGCCATTGAATAAACAGAGTCTTTGGGAAAGATGAACATATAATTTACATTGATTTTCATCCACAAGTAAGAATAGGTAGAAGGAGGGAACTGTAAGCAAACAGCTCCTTCCTCTCTTCACATTAGTGTGGATATTTATAATTAAAAGCAAATAAATCACCATGCTTGGAAATTTCCTGGGGGGTCCTTTAAATTCTGAGCATCTGCGGTTCTTCCTTTAACTCATGGGTAAATCTTTCTCCTATTTCCAGTAACAATATATATCAAAAATTCCTCATGAAAAGCAATGTTCCAATTATCGGTACTGGTATCTCCAGAAAGGGAAGCCTTTATCAGAAACTGCTCTAGGTGCAGCTGTTTCAACCAAAGAGGTGTGTCTGCTGTCGGGAGCCCATGTTCCAAAGTGTGGCCTTGGGTGGACATGGACTCACCAGAGATCCCTTTAATTGGGTTAAGATGAGTCCTGATTGTAACAGGAGAGACTCAGTCATAAGATAGCCCTGTGGCAGTAGACACACAGGGAGGACACTCGCAGACAGAGTTGCTGTGGGACAGTGCTATTGTATTCTGTAAAGATTTGTCACTCATATCACTTAATAAAATGCTAATTGGCTAATAAGCAAGCAGGAAGTATAGTTGGGGTGATCAGAACAGGAGAATTCTGGGAAGAGGAAAGGCAGAGATGCAGTTGTCCATCAGATTCAGAAGAAGCAAGATGAGAATGCCTCACTGAGAAAATGTACCAAGTCACATGGCTAAGCATAGATGAGAATTATGGGTTAATTTAAATTGTAAGAGGTAGTTAGTAACAAACCTGAACAACAGGCCTGTAGTAGGAGGCACAGGCCGCATCCCGCTACCCAGCTAGCTTAACCCCCCAAATAATTACACAGAAATTGTATTCATTTAAATCATTGCCTAGCCCATTATCTCCAGCCCCTTATTGGCTAACTCTTACATCTTGATTAACCCATTTTTATTAAATCTGTGTATCACCACTTCACTGTGACTTACCGGCATGAGTCTAACCGGCGTCTGTCTTGGGCAGGAGAACCATGGCATCTGCCTGACTCTGCTCTTCTTCCCAGTTCTGTCTTTCCCTCCTACCTAAGTTCTGCCCTATCAAAAGGCCAAGGCAGTCTCTTTATTCAACCAATGAAAGCAACACACAAACAGAAAAACCTCCTACACCACAGGCTAAACAGTTTATAATTGATATAAGCCTCTGTGGGTTTATTTAGAACTGAACAGCTGTGGGACCAGACAGGACAGAAACTTCTGTACACAGAGTATGGATAAGGATTGAGCATTGACCAAAACTAGACGCTTGAGAGCAACAAGAAAGGATTATACCCCAAATGCTCCCACATTGTAATCTCCCATTATAAGCAAACTCTCCACACCTTGATGTGGACCTCTAGCCAGCCTGCAGAACTGTGAGAAAAACAAAACCAAACCTGAACTGTGTGAAGGTGCCTGGATCCAGATCCTCACCAGGACACCCTGGTAAACCAACAGGCAAGTATTCTGGTAAAGACCCCTCTCCCAACAATCGCCATCCCTTTCCATGCTAAAGAAGATAATTTTGTGTGGTGTCTGTGTTAAGTGCTCTTGGGCAAGAATTTAGGAAGTATTGGAGGTTCGAGTCATCTGTCTATGAAGCATGAGATGTTTAAGATGACATCAAATGGAACATTTGTCACATTGTGTCCTCTGAGATCCAACAAAATCATACTGAGTTGTTGATTTTACTCCCCTTCAGTGGTCAGAAAAGAGCTTGAGTTGAACCACGAGTATTTTTTAATAATATTTTATTTTATTATAAAGCACCTTCAAGAGTAAAAGTATAGTTGTGACCCGGAGTCAGTCTGCTAGATAAGGTCCATTAGACTTGGCTTAATTTTTAAATGTCTGTAGAACATTGAGGCAGCATCATGTTTCCTCTGTGATAAATTTCTATTGGACCATATTCTACCACAAAGCCTAGGAATAAGGTCTCACACGGCAAATAAGAGGGCAAGTTCAATGGTGGCATATTCGATAGAGACACCACACACCTCACATAAATGTCTCTAAATGGCTGAAATGCTTGTTGTTGACCTAAACACATAAATGACCTCTGGGAAAAGAAAACATATTTCAGCTTGGCCTCTGGATTGTATAGTTGGCTGGTTTTCATATCAAATGTTCTTCCTCCTCCTTCACCTCATTTCCTTCTTCCTCCTCTTCTTCCTGATCCTTCTTTCCACGTCCTCCTCTCCTCTTCATCTTCCCCTTTTCTCACCTTCCTCACCTCCTCCTCTTTCACCCTCCCCCACCTTCTTGCCACACTTGTTCTTGGTGTTTTTGTTTCATGCTCCTCTTCCAGCAGTGAAGAGAATGCTTTAATGAGCTTCTGCTCTTCCATCTTTATAGCTCTGGATATGAGGGCAAAGTGAAAATTAGCTCTTATTTTATCAAAATTCACAAGTAATTGTTCTCCAGATATCTAAGTGGGAGAGATGAACAAACTAAAAATTCAAATGTGAATGCATGCCTGGCTCTGTTCCCGACCTAAAGCTCCTTTGTAATGTCCATCACCAGCATCAAACTCTTCCCCTGGGGCCATGAGGAAAATGCTTATGCAGTGTGCAATAGTCGCTCTGGGTGGTGGTGGGCTCTCAGCTTTCCCCTCTTATGCAGCAAAGAATCCATCACGCCCATAGATGTCTAGCTCCACTTCCCACTCTGATGCTTAAATCAGCATCTTATTCTGCCTCCTTTGCTTATTCTGCCTTCCTTCTCCTGGCAGCTGGCTGGCTTTGGCACACTTTGGTCTAAACCACTTCTGATGCTGTCTCACATTGTGCTTACCTGCAGGGAAGCCCTGGTGTCTACAGGGTTGGGAAGATGAAGTGATGGAGAATAAAAGAGATATGTCATTCACTATAGAAAACGGACCTATAAGGGCAGGTTGAGGACTAAGATGCAGGGAAATGAAAAGCCAATGCCAACTGGCAAATGATACATTAAAAAAAATAAGTGTGTGTCCCACTCTTCTTTGTAAAATTACTGTTATGGATTGAACACTACACTTCCTACTCGCAGAAATATACATACCCTGAGTTCTAGAACCTACAAATGTTACCATAAACAGCAGAAAGAGCAAAGATGTCCTGGATATGTGATCACGTTGAAGGTTTTGAGACAGGGAGATGGTCCTAGATCATCTGGACATGGTCTAAACATGTATTTGTCATAGGAAGGAGAACAAAAGAGACTTCACTCACACACTAAGAAGGTGCAATGAAGCCCAAAGGGGAGCTGAAGCTGCTCCCACAAACCAAGGACACACAACCAACATAAGAGGAAGGAGTTGTATCCCAGAGACACATGGCTACACCCAGAGATAGTGGCTCAGACTTGGATCTCCATAGCCACAAAAGAATAAATTAATTTTGTTTGGGGCCACCAATGTGTGAGACTTATTGCAACATTCAAAGAAAATGAATACTGTCAAGAATCATCGTGATTGAAAGTTAATATTAAAGTGCCAAATAATCTCTAAAATCTATTTCTTTTACATCTACAAAATATCTCTAAAACCTCCTTTAACTTATAAACCAGGGAAAAGGTGATGATTCAG
>LOEQ01005539.1:76239-94909 GCA_001685075.1 Bramus lutescens | reverse complement strand
GGGAATTGGGGGGGATGGGAGGGAAATGGGAGGAGGTGGAAATTTTTTTAAAAAATAAAAAAATTTAAAAAAAAGAAGAGGAAAAGTGTTTTTCAGATTCTTTTGAATTGTGACTCTCTTGAGTAAGTTCAACAGCCCTTGTCTGAAGTCCATCCCACATGACTCCCTGCTCCTGTGCCCGGATGGCTCCTACTGTCATAATTAGTTATGTTCTACTCTGCAATTGCTGTTGTGCAGCTTCTGTCCAGCCGCTATTCACAGATAAGTTTGCATAGAACCTGACTCCATGACAGCTATGAAAAGTCATGCACCTATCACATTGCTAATGCGAACTAATCCAGACCACGAAAGACACACGTGAGGAGCGGGAATTAGTAAAATGGAAAATATATAACTCACGTGACTCATGAATTCTTCCAGACTTTTCTGTGATAGCATGCCAGCAAATTTGAAGTATGAATCATGTATACATATACACAGGACACAGACTTCACATCACGCTTTCACCTTCGTGAAAAGCCTATTGTGCCTACTGCTTACCACTCTCCTCACAGAGCCAGTCAGAAAGTTTATCTTCACTGCACAACACAGTAAATGACAATGACTGTGGATTTATTTGCCTATAACTTAGTCGTTCTGATTCTCCAGTTGTTTCTAATTCTCATTATATACGTACAATAGCAATAATCTTGCCTGCTTCTAAGAGTTCACTAAGGCATTTGCTTAGAGTTCCTTTGTTGGAACTGTTCTGCATCCATGCAATGCAGATTAGTATTCTGATACACAGTGACAACGCACAGCAGGTAGCTTGTTTGAAACTGGCCTTGTCTTTTGTTTACTAAGGCTTGCTTGGCATTACCTGGAAGATCTGCTTCTGAATGTCTTTCCTTAAAAATTATTTTTTAGTTTTTTAAGCTGTATCATTTCCCCTTTCTTTCTTCTTCTTCCCTCATAACCCTCCATGTTCCCACCCTTGTTCTCTCTCACATTCATGAATTCACAGCCTCTATTTCTTTGACTGTTTTCCTAAATATATACAAAACCATCTGCTTAGTACAGTGTTACTTGTGTGTGTGTCTTCAGGGCTGACCATTTGATACAACCAATTAGTGTGTTTTTCCTTGAGGAAGACTGCTTCTCCTTCTTTGGCATTCGCTCGTACCCTGTAGTTCTAGAATCAAGGCCTCGTGACTTTCCTGCTTCCATGTCTATTAGTGTCTTCCTTGTGCAGTTCCTGTGTCAGCAGCCATGTTGCTGAGGCTTCGTGGGTATAACTTCTCTTACATATATAGGAGACAAAATCTTACAGCAAAGTTTATGTTCCTCTGGCTCTTACAATATTTGTAAGATTTCATCTACGGTGATTCCTGAATAACTTTTGATGATGGTGATGATGTGTCTGGTGTGTATCATTTGAGGGGTTTCTTTAAAGTGATCATGTGCTTGCATTTTACGCATGTTAATATGTATTTCAAAATGTGCATCTCTTTCAATAGCTACATAGGGTTGAAGGGATAAGTAAGGGGGTTTCCTTCATGAAAGAAAATGCAGCTACATCCAAGTATTTGAAGAGTGAGTGTGTATTGTCTTCATAGCAGAACCTTCTCTTTTAGTCATTCATGATATTCCCTGCTTGGTATCACCAGACTCTGCCAGGAAAGAAATATGTATGATCTGAGAGAAGCTGTTGCAGGGACTCCCATAGACTTATGCTCATGAACCATCATGTGTTCAGGAAAAATCATCTCAATATTTAACTAAATATCTCATTTTCTAAGATAATTTACCTGTGGAGGTAAAAATCTACATAATCACTGGAACTAGATGGAATGTAAGTTCTAGTTTTCTTCATTTTGCTTTTTTGTTTTTTGAGACAGGATTTTCTTGTGTATTCCTGACTGTCCTGGAACTCACTCTATAGACCAGGCTGGTCTTGAACTTACAGAGATCTGATTGCTTCTGCCTCTAGACTTCTGGGAATAAAGGCATGTGCCACCACAATTGGGATTTTCTTGATTTTAATTTTACTTTACATGTGTGATTTTTTTGCCAATGTTTATGTCTTTATATTATATGACTGAGTGCCTGGTGTCCACAGGATCCAAAAGAGGACATTGGATCCTCTGGAACTGGAATTAGATGTTTGTGAGCCCCATGTGCAGGCTGGAAATAGACCCAAGTCCTCTGGGAAACCGGTCAGTGCTCTTCACCATGGGGTCATCTCTCCAGTGCTGACTATATGTTGCAAGACCAGCTTTTCCATGGGTGTTCCGGTCCCAAGCTCCGGTCCCAAGCTTGCACATCAGGCACTTTTTGCGTGGAGTGACACAGAGGGACATCCTGAGATGAAGGAGCCTCTAAAGTCCATGACTTCTTGTTCTTTGTTTGTTTGTTTGTTTTCTTTCTGCTGATCTTGTGCTAACAAGGATGGGCTGGATCAAAACACTTTTTCTACAAAAATTAGTTTGGGGCAAGTATAATCATGTAGGTTTTTCCTCTGCCTCATCCTCAGAAATGGCAGCCAGCTGGTATTTTGAAGAACCCTGGGTGCTTCTGTATAGCCTCCATCTTGCCTTTCTCAGGAAGCTCTTGTCAAACATTGTCATTCACTCAGTTCAAAGACAGTTTGAGTGAAGGGCATTGGGGGAGAAAATGGTGTAGGAGAATTTTTAAAAATTAATTAATTACCTTTCAGAAACAAAGCAGTCCATTCTCAAAACTCTTGCTTCTTCATTAGGAAGCAGGAGCCTTGACCTTCCACAGTGGAGTCTGTCATGTCTTGTGTCTGTTGGGTACTAGCTTTCTGTAGATGACACTACATGCAAATTTTGTCTTTTAGGTTTGCTTTCGATGGAGCTGATCCATTTATTTCCTTCTTGTAATCTTGTTCATATCAAGATTCAGGCCGGGCTCATTGTGCCATGATACATTTTGTTGAAACATGATATGATGGAAAGTGATGTTCCAAAATTCTGAATCAATATCACTGTGTCCAGACTTGATTGTTAAATGCGAATTGGAGGCTGAGGCTAATTTTTCATTTAGAATGCTAATTTGAAGAGTGCTCCAATGAATAATGATGTTGCCATATCAGAAAACTTTTTCTGGATGTGGTATTTTCTTGTATTTACTTATTGTGAATATGTAACTGAGAACACATTTCAGACATATTCTAGTTACTAAATTAGCTATATTTTTAAAATATGATAAATAGACAATAATGCAGGCTACTTTATAGTGTTTATCCTTAAAGGGTCAAGGAATCAAAGGTATTTTTGAGATTATAATGTAATTACATTTCCTCCTTCCTTTTCCTCATTCCAAAACTTTTCATATACCCCTCCGTGATTTTCATCAAATTCACAGCATATTATTCACTAATTGTTACCATAAGCATGTATTTGTGTATGTATGTTATATATGTATATGTATATATATATTCCTAACTGATTCTGTCTGTCTAATATTACTTATATTTATATTTTCAGGGCTGAGCATTAGGCACTGGACAACAAATTATGTGCTTTGTCCTACAAAAAAAAACCCATCTCTTTTGCTTCTTTATTTTTTTTCAAAATATTAGTGAAGTCTCTTATTAAAAAAAAAGCCAAAGAGAGGAAACTAGTATAAAAACTCACATCATACCAGATAAATGGAGCACTGAGCTTATTAAGAGGGAGAAGTCAAGTTCACCTCTGCCCTGGCAGCCATAGATCAAAAGATTTGACACCTCACTTAAATGACCTCAATATATATGTCTAAAAATTGCAATTCTCCTTTCTATCTAAGTTTTGCTATTATATGTGATACAGAACTACAAAAGTAAATTTTCTGTTTATTGAAAATATATTTTTCTCCCACATGACAGATCCCCATGATGGTCTCCCCTCCCTCTCCCTCCCCCTGCTCCTTTCCACCTTCCCTGCCATCTGTATCTTCCCTCATTCTGGTTCTTATTGGGAAACAAACAGGCCTCCAAGGGATAATAATAAAATAAGGTAAAATAAAAGATTAATACATTGGAATTTGACAAAGTAAACAATCAGAAAGAAGAGCTAAAGAGATGGCTAAAGAAATAGAGACCCACTGGGTCCCACACTCAGAAATCTCACAAAATCAAAGCCACTATACATACATACATACACACACATATACATATATGCTTATATATGTAAACACACACATATACAAGGCCACTGTAGGGTAAAAGGAGACAAGAGAAACATATATTAATAAAATACTTAATGAGATAAAATTAAAAAAAATAAAAACAAAGAAAAGCCATGACATACATGTTGGAGAAGGAACCTCCAAAGATGTCATTGAGTTAGTTTTCTTTTGGCATCTTCTACTGGGCATACAACCTAATCTTAATAGTAGGCTGTGCTCCTAGTGAGACCTTCATGGAGGAAACCAAGCTTTCGTTTGCAAGTGGGCATCAATTGGAGATGTCTTCAGATTAGGGATGTGGTCACATGTCTGTCTACTCTTTCTTCAGTGGGGACCTGAGCAGACCCTTTTCACTCAGCCTCAATCTATGTGCTCAAATAGGCTTTGATCGTATTGATGAAGAGGGCCTTGTTCTCTTGGTGTTTTTCATCCCCTTTGTTCTTAAACTCTTTCAACTTCCTCTTCTACAGGGTTCCCCGAGGCCTGAGGAGAGGGGCTTGATGGAGGATTCCCATGTAGGGCTGAGTGTGCCAAGGTCCCTCATTCTGCCTGGCAGCGGGTCTATTAGTTCCCATCTGCTGGAAAGGAAGCTTTCTGATGGTGACTAAGCAATGAACTGATCTATGAGTACAGCAGAATGTCATTAGGAATCGTGATTTTTTTTCTGTGATTTGTTTTTAGAACAGTAGTAATTGGCTTTATCCTAGGTCGCTGAGCTAACTAGTCTCAGTTCTTGGTCACCAAAGCTGGGTCTGGTATGGGTTCCATATCGTGGAATGTGCCTTTAGCTAAATCAGATATTGGTTGGTCTCCCATAAGCTTCGAGCTTCTGTTACCCTAGCATATCTTGCAGGTACAACACCACTGCAGATCAGAGAGGTTGCGTTTAGGTTGCTGTTCAGGGCTTGTGGCTGAGTTGGTGTTTTTGTTTGTCCTTTGGTAGCATTCAGAGTGTCCTCTTGTACCAAAGATGCTATAACATAGGGCTGAAGGCTCTATGTATGTACCAGCTCAAATTCTCCGTATTCAGTGAGGTGTATAGATGCTGCGCTCAGCAATGGGACCTTGCTACCAGTGTATGTAGACCAATCCTGACAACAACTTAGTTTGTTTAGGAATTACCATCATTCCCTTTGGTCAAACCTCAGTTAGATGTAACCCTGTCCTGGTACTGGAAGCTTCATTTGATGATGAGAGATAGTCAGTTTGGATTCTGTCTTCCCCATTATTTGACAATTCTATTGAGATCGTTTTTATATATGTCTATATTATAGGAAGCTTCTACTATATCTGATATCTACGTTGTACCTAAAATGGCCCTTAGTTTTAGCTGTCTCTCCCTGTACTCCCTCTGTCACCACTCAGGCCCTCCCTCCTCCCCACCTGACCCTTTCACTCTAGTCTCCCTCCCCAACCGGTCCATATCTACATAAAAGATTTCCCCCTCCTAATGTGATCCATCTGTCCTCTCCAGTCCTTTACTCCATACCTAACTTATGTAGCCCCAAAGACTATACCTTGGTTACTATTGGCTTAACATCTATTATCTACATGTAAACAAATACATACCATATTTGTGGCTCTGGTTCTGGGTTGCCTAATTTACAATGACTTTTTCAAACTATCCATTTGCCTTTGAATTACATTATTTCATTTTTTTAAGGCTGACTAACACTCCATTGTGTAAACATACCACACTTTCTTTATCCATTCTTCTGTAGAGGGACAGCTAGGTTGTTTCCAGTTTCTGGTTATTATCACTAGAACACAAAGAACATGGACGAGCAAGTATTCTCGTGGTAGGATGAAGTGTTCTGTGTGTATATAGCCAACAGTGGTATAACTTAATCTTGAGGTAGATTAATTCCTATCTTCCTAAGGAATCTCCACAGTGATTTCTGTAATAGTTGTGTAAGTTTGCACTCCCATCAGCAATGTATGAGTATTCCTCTTGCTCCACATTCTCGCCAACATAAGCTGCCATTTGTTTCATTGCCCTTAACCATTCCAACTGCTATAAAAGGAAATCACAAAGTAGTTTTTGATTTGCATTTCCCTGATGACTATGAATGTTGAGCATTTAAGTGTTTCTCAAACATCTCAGTTCTCTTGGAGAATTCTGTCTTGTCTGTACCCCATTTTCAAATTAGTTTAATTATTTCCTTGATAGAGTTGTCAGTTCTTTATATATTTTGGATATTAGCTGTCTATTATATGAGTAGCTGGTAAAAATCTTTTTCCATTCTGTAGGCTGTTACATTGTCTAAATGATGAGGTATCCTTTGGCATGTAGAAACTTCTCAGTTTCAGGAGATTCTATTTATTAATTGTTGATATTAGTGCTTGTGTTCTGTTCAGAAAGTCTTCTCCTATGCTAATTCAACTCTATTCTTCACTTTCTCTTCTATCCATTTTGGTTTACCTGGTTTTATCATGAGGTCTTTGGCTCATTTGGGTATAGTTTTGTTCAGGGTGATAAGTCTTGGTCTATTTGGACTCTACTACATGTAGCCATACAGTTTAAGCAGCACCATTTGTTGAAAATTCCCTTTCTTATCCAGAGTTTATTTCTGTTTTTTTTCTATAAAAACAAGGAGTCCATAACTGTATGGATTTATGTCTGGGTCTTCAATTTGATTTCATCAATCACTGTGTCTGGTTTTGTGTCAGTGACATGTTGTATTTAATACTACAGCTCTGTTGTGCAATTAGAGGACTGGTGATGCCTCCAGCAATTCTTTTATTATTTGGGACTCCTTTTTAGTGCTCATATTTTTTGTTTGTTTGTTTATTCTTGTGTGTGTGTGTGTGTGTGTGTTGTGTTTCCATATAAGGCTGGAATTTGTCCTTACAAGAAAGACTCATGAGGAATTTTATTGGCATTTTGATGAAGATTGAACTGAAATTTTAGATCACTTTTTGGTAGGGTGACTATTTTTACTATGTTAATTATGCTGATCCATGAGTATGGGAGATCTTTCTATCTTCTGATATTTACTTTAATTTCTTTTTTCAATGACTTGAGGTTTTATCATAAAAGTCTTTTACTTTCTTGGTTAGCATTACCTCAAGATATTTTATATTTTTTGAGACTATTGTGAAAGGTGTTGTTTCCCTTATTTTTTCTCAGTTCATTTTTTCTTTTGTACATAGGAGGGTTACTGATTTTATAAGTTGATTTTCTATTCAGATACTTTGCTGAAAGTGTTTATCATCTGCTGTTTCCTGGTGGAACTTTTAGGTTCACTTATGTATACTACCATATCATCTGAAAAGAAGCATAGTTTAACTTCTTCCTTACCAATTTGTATCCCCTTGATCTCCTTCGTTGAATATGTATGGAGAGAGTGGTCAACAATATCTTGTTCCTGATTATAGTGGAATTAATTTGAGTACTATTTAAGTTAATGTTTACTATAAGCTTTCTCTAAACTGCCTTTATTATTGTTGAGGCACACACTTTATGTCCCCAATATCTCTAAGACTTTTTTAATGAAGGGTCTTAGATTTTTGTCAAATGCCATTTCTTGGTCTAATGAGATGATCATGTTTTATTTTCTTTCAGCTTATTTATATGGTGGATTAAGTTTATTGATTTGTATATATTGAACCATCCCTGCTTCTGGGATGAA
Organism: Bramus lutescens; assembly: GCA_001685075.1. NCBI lineage: Eukaryota > Metazoa > Chordata > Mammalia > Rodentia > Cricetidae > Bramus > Bramus lutescens. The sequence continues at coordinate 87,107 of LOEQ01005539.1, read as the reverse complement.
GCCTACTTGATCATGGTGGGTGATTTTTTTTTCAACATGTTTTGGATTCAGTTTTTAGATATTTTGCTAAGATTTTTTTACCTCAAAGTTCATAGAGGAAACTGGTCTGTAATTCTTTTTCTTCATTGGGTCTCTATGTAGTTTGGGTATCAGGGTTGCTATGACTTCATAAAATCAAATTGGGGAACATTTCCTCTGAATATGTTTTGTGGAATAATGTGAGAAGTATTGGCATTAACTCTTCTTTGAAATTCTGGTAGAATTCTGCACTAAAATAACTGGCCTGGAGGGTAGTTTGTTGGTGTTATTTTCTTTCGTTTGCTTGTGTTTGTTTTTGATTGGGAAACTATTATGACTGCTTCTAATTCACTAGGGTTATATATCTGTCTATTTGCTCATATGATATTGATTTAACTTTAGTAAGTGGTGTGTATTAAGAATGGCATATAACATTTCTTTCAGATTTTCCAAGATGAAAAGGTTTTGAAAGAATATGCTAATAGTTTTCTGAATTTTCTTTGCCTCTATTGTTATGCCCACCTTTTCATTTGTAATTTTGTTTTGCCTTTTTTTAGATTTATTTCTTAATTTCTATCTTGATCTTTTTTTATTTAACAGAGAGTTGTTTAGGTTCTATGAGTTTTGAAGATTTCTGATGTTTCTTTTGTTGATATCCAAATTTAAACTGTAGTGGTCAGACAGTATGTAGGGTATTATTTCTATTTTATTGTATCTGTTGATACTTTCTTTGTGTCCGAGTATGAGGTCAGTTTTAGAGAATGCCCGTAAAATATAGTTTTGTGTTTTAGTGGAATATTCTGTACATATCTGTTAGGTAAACTTGGCTGTTAATATCAGTTAACTCCAGCATTTCTCCATTTAGTTTTTGTCTGGAAGACCTGTCTATTGGCAAGAGTGTGGTATTGAAGTCTCCTACTATTAGTGTGAGTGCATATGTGTGATTTAAGGTGAAGTGGTGGGTTTTTTTTTTAATCAACGTGAGTGTCCTTGTGTGGGGCATAGATGTTAAGATTTGAAATGCCATCTTGATGGATTTTTCCTTTGATGAATATACAGGGTCCTTTCTTATCTTTTCTAATGTGTTTTGTTTTGGATTATTTTGTCAGATAATAAAATGGCTACACCTGTTCATTTCTTAGGTTCAGTTGCTTAGAAAAATTTTTCCATCCTTTTACCTTGAGGTGGTATCTATCCTTGACATAGAGGTATTAATTTTGAATACAGCAGAAGAATAGCTCTTATTTTCATATCCATTGTGTTAGTCTGTGTTATTTGGGGATTATTGAGGTCATTGATGTTGAGAGATATCAATAATCAGTGTTTGTTGATTCCTGGTCTTTTGTTGTTGTTGTTGCTGTGGTGGTGGTGTGAATATGTGCTTGTCTTTTCATATGCTGGTCTGGGATTATATATTGCCTGTGTTTTCTTTGGTGTGGTTACACCTTTTAGGTTAGAGTTTACCTTCTAGTACCTTCTGAAAGGTTGAATTTGTATATAAATACTGCTTAAATACGGTTTTCTTGTGGGATATCTTATTTTCTTCGTCTATTGTGATTGAAAGTTTTACAGAGTATAGAGTCCGGATTGGTGCCTGTGGTCTATTCTATTGCAGGATATAGAATATTTTCCTACAGCTTATTGATCATAAGGTTGGCAGAGGCTCTCAAACAATACTTGCTCTTCCAGCTTCACTTGATTCATCACAGAACTGCATGGTAAAACGCTATTGCTGAAGCCACAACAAATCACAATTGCAAAATACAGAGAAGCCAGACTGGAACTGACCTGGAAGCTGGTTAGTTTCCACAGCATCAGAAGGTGCTGTGTAAGCTACTGAGAGAGAAAAGATGTTAGTTTCTCACTCAGTTTTGAGCTTTACAGAAAAGTAAAAGTAACACCAGCTGCAAGGCAGTACGTGTCCGCTTATGCAATAATGTCACGATTGCAACCAAGTACCCACTGACTGGGTTTCAGGTCACTACCCAGGAGGAAATCCATACCAAGCACTTTAAGCCCAGTTTAAAAATGCATGGATGGAGAAGTCATAGGCTATATCAGGGAAGAGAATGTTGCTGCTAATGAAACTGACATGGTGTTATAATGGCTTCTTAACAACTATGTTTATATCTATAAACAACTGCTGCTTTCAGCTTTAATCAGAGAATCCCCAACCTCGTTCAGTGAATGGTGATGACTCTAGAAGAGACATGGCTGTTTATGGTGTTACGACTAAGTTATGTTTGAGTGCTGAGTCCTACACAAAATGTGCATTCTTTCCCCTCTAAGTTTCAGGCAACAATGTAGAAGAATGGATGGAAATGATGCATCCATTCCCCTCTGAGGTTCGGGTAGCAATGCAGAAGAAGGGACAGAAATGAGACATGAACTGGATAATAAACAGAAAGGCTGTGATAAGTCATCTTCTAGGAAAGACACAGACATTACTATCAAAAGTCACAGCAGCTTCAGTTACCTGCACAACTAGCCCTGAAAATAGACATAAATGGAGGAGGGGCTCCCATGGTTCTATACTACTCTCCTGAACTTGTGCCTACTCATAGATATGGAAGAGAGGGCCTCAATGTGTTCAGCTTTATATCCATTGGTGAGCCCACCATGACTCAGTGGATAGTTTCAAAACTGTGATCACAACAGTAACGGTTAAATGAAGTGAGTCTTGAAACAAAAGGCATATATGTGGGAAAGGACTTTTAGGGATGGTGGTGTTGATAGGTGGAGGTAAATAAGGGAGAGTAGGGGCTGAAGGTAATCAGCATTCATTTTTTGCATGTATAAATTTCTTAATGAACAAAATTAGTCAATGACAAAGGAAAATAGTAGCAGTAGATCTCTAGTGCAAGGATTTTCTTAATAGGGCTCAGTGATAGACCAGATTTGCAACAGTGGTCTCAGACTAATACATCAGAAGAGTTCACATTGCCTGGTGGCATCATCAGGAGTGTGCAATGCAACACACACTCACAGTGATGATTTTGCTACACCCAGCTATATCATACTTGAGCAGAGTGCAAAGCACTTAGTAATAAGCAGCCATGTCACTGCCTTAGATATTTGCTGGACTGTACTTTCATACTTTTTTAAAAACATGCTCATATTATGTATGTTGGATGGAGAAAAATCATAAATAATTTACAAGAATACTATTAGAGTTAATGTAAGCGCCACCAAGTTTTCAGAACACGAATTCAATATACAAAAATCAATTCTAAAAAAAAAACTGGTAGAAACAGTCTGAAAATGAAATCAAGAAAGCAAATAAAATACAGTAACTTTAAACAGAATAAAATATGTATGATAAACAACAGAACACACATTGAAGCAAAAAAAAAAAAAACATGAGGAAGGCACTGTAGGCCCGCATCAGGGTGGTGACATTCTCTATACTTAATCTGAGAATGGAAAGCAACCCATCCAAAACTTCCAATAGTGTTTTTGGAGATACTTGACTACCTGGTACCAAAATTGATATGGAAATGTAACGGGCCTACAATAACCAATTACCCTAGAAAAATGGGGCAAAGCTACATTTTCAGATTTTTTAAATTTTCTGCTCTACTAGAATCCCACAGTAAACGTGAAGTGTGGTGCTGACAAGGTGAACAAAAAGGATTTAAATCTCCAAGTAGAAGAGCTCACATTTACTTCAGTGGCTTCCCCCATATAAGATGCTCTCTTGGCCCATGGCGCTGCTATGAGCAAATATTTGACTCCTCATAATAATTCATAAACATTTATATTGATTTTTTCATAATTCCAAAGTCTGGAAATCAAGTATCAAGGCTCAAGAATTTGAAATTCTGTCAATGTTGCTCTTGCTTCCTTAAAGAGACCGTTGTTGGTGTGTGTCCACCTAACAGAAGCGACACACAGTCTCATCACCAGTTTCATAAGGCACAGAGGCAAGAAAGCTCCTTGGAGCTTGGAGCTGAGGTCTGACTCCCACACATGAGATCTGATTTTGTTTAAGCTGCCTGCCAAGGGACCACCTCTTACTACTGTCGCACAGAGGCGTGTATTTCAACGTGAGTTCTGGACAGCATAAATACTTAAACCACATCCAATTCCAAGATAACATTGAGAGACAACATCTTCTAGAGAGATAAATGCTGGAATAATTTGAATTTTTCCCCATGTTTACTTCAGCCATTAGAAGGCGAGGACACACAACTGAAATGATGAGAGAAATTCATACCATGGTGGCTTTAAAACACAGGAAGCATCTCTTCATGTCGTCACAGATCAGTTAGAGACAATAATTAAATCCCAACTGTAGGCCATAGAGAATTAACTCAAATTGGATCTCAGACCTAAGTGTAAGGACTATTTAAAAAATCTTAGAAGAATTCAAGATCTTTATCACAGGTAAACCTATTCTTTTTCTTTTTAATTTACAAGTTTAAATATTTATGTCATTTCTACTCCTTGCTATTCCTCCTCCAAATTCCCCTTTACCCCTTTCCAATTATTTACCTCTTCTTTTTTTAAGAGTTATTGTTACATCACAATTTTTGGTTAAATGTCAACTTGGGAAATAAAACCCAGAGATTTAAGGCAATATTTCCCCAAATCTAGTCCAGGGTTTCTTGGACTGATTATTGGAAACAACTCCTCTTGGGAGTAATCACAGCCACTCAGGTTTAGGATCTGCATCACTTGTAGCTGGCCTGTGGAATCTGTGCTAATAATAAAGGTGCCAATTATTATCCTCAAAAAGAATTATTGTTACATATATGATATAGTATTATATATATAATATGTGGCATACACACATATTTATAAATAAAAATTTTGATGAGGTAATGATTTCTTCGACATGATGCCAAAGTGTATCAAGCTAAAGAAAACAAATCTTAAAACTGCTTAATTTTAAAACTTTGTTCCCTAAGGCACTGTCTTAGTTTCTTTTCTGTTGTTGAGATAAAACACCATGAACAAAAGCAACTGGGGTAGGAAAGAATTTATTTGGCTTACTCTTCCCTGTCACGCTATTATTTAGGAAAGGCAGAAAAGGGACTCGGGGTGGCACCATGGAGGCAGGAACAGAAGCAGAGACCACAGAGAAATGCTGTCTACTGGCTTCTTCAACTCTCTTTTATACACCTGCCCAGGGGTATCACCACTTACGATGGTGGGCTGGGCCCTCCCACATAATCATTTATCAAGAAAATGCCCTAAAGACTTTCTGACAGGCCAATTTGAAAGATGTGTTTTCTGTTTCCAAATAGCTCTTTCTTCTGTCTGCTTACAAAAAGTAAGAACAGACACCATAAATGAAATAGAAAGACAACTCAGAGACTGCCTGAATACATCTTCAGTGTGTCTGAAAACCACTTATCTCCTGACAAAAAATAAAGAAAAGCACAAAGAAATCAACACTAATAAATTATAAATGGGCAAAGCACTTGCATGAGCATTTCTCTAAAATGGATACAGAAATTCCTTTAAAAATACATGAAAAGATGTGTTTAGCTCAAATGGAAAATCAAAATACAACACAATGAGAATCCACTGTACACCCCACTCATGGGGCTATCATGAAAGAAAGAAGATGGGCAATTTGCAAATGTTGGCAAAGATGCAGAAACATGCACCCTTTATTACACATTGCTGGATGAGATTTGGAATAGTGCGGTCACCATGCAATGCAGGTAATTTTTAAACAATACACACCGAGTTACCAAATAGCCATACAATACCACTATTAGGTGAAAAGTAAGCCTGTACAGCCATGTTCAGAAAATCACCGTCATACTAATCAACAGCTGTGTGTTTCTGTGCATTTAAATTTAATTATATATATATAAAACATATATATAAAACATATATATATATATAAAACACTGCTTGCATACATACATACAAAAATATGATATATGCAGGCCTGAGAAGTTTGCCCAGTGGGTGGGGTACTAGCCACACAAGCATGAATACCTGAGTTCAGAACACTAGTACACATTTAATTTAAAATGTGGCAGTACATGCCTATAAACCAGCATTCCTAGGGCAAGGCAGAGATAGGCAGATTTCCCTGAGTTCAGTGTCCAGATAATATAGCCAAAAATAGAAGGTCTAGGTTCAGGTAGAAATCATGTCTCAAAAAATACATTAGAGATCAATAGAGGACGATAGCTATATTGATATCAAGTGCTATTTTCCACAAACAAGACAAAGGAGAAATACATCTGCACACAAATGATGTGTGCTTGTACTACACGTAAAAATAAATGGAAAAAAGTGACACACTCACACAATGTAAAATCAAGCCAAACAAAGCAGTAAGGTAATATGTAATACAAGAAAGATGCATCTTGATTAAATTATTTGAAGTGAGTGAGCTCGGCCTCAGAGGGCATAAGAAAAATTCCACCAATAGAAAATAGCTTTCAGGGACTGTGTCAGACTGGGTTGTGACTGACAATAAGTTAGGGGTTTGTTTATGAGATGATGAAAATGTTCAAAATTGATTTAATAACATTGTGAACATATTAAAGAAAAGCACACTCAACTGTGCACACTATACACATGTGAACTGTGCCTCAGTGAAACTGTTTAAATTCAAACTTCATAAGAAAACATTAAAACAATATACCATGTCATGGTCCTTAATAAAACCACTATACACTTCAGAATAGTTCACCTGGGATATGCATTGGATGAACAGCATTTGATCAAACAGAAGAATATTTAATAAAGGAAACAGTCATTTCTAAGACAAAACTTTAAAAGAAAAAAACGCCATTTGTATTTCCTGAGTACAGGATTTGGATCACTATGTCAATGAATTATTTATGATACCAATAGAAGATTCTGTTGGATTTTAGTTGGCTACATCCTCTCATGTAGACCGGTTCCTTTTCTCACTTTTTTAGTAGTTGCAGCTCCAGACACTCAGATTTCTAACAAGCAGAATTCCTATTACAATTTACCTGCCTCTCTATAAATTTAATTGGCCCTTCACAATAACTTCATCACTTCCTGTTATGCTAGTCATATGCAGAAGCAGCTTGTTCTAGCGGTGGATTTCACCATGGAATCATTTGTCAAGCTACGACTTGTCTTTTGTTCTCATGACTACAATCATAGTTTAAGTCTGTTGCTTTAGTTCTATATTAAGTCAAGTCCTCTAAATCGTAGGAGATGGCATATCTGTGTATTTGATACTCTATCAGTTAAGAAGGAGAAACAGAACGTAGGTAAAGAGAAAATATTGTAGCCAGGCAGTGGTGGTGCACACTTTTAATCCCAGCACTCGGGAGGCAGAGGTAGACAGTTCTTTGTGAGTTTGAGGCCAGCCTGGTCTACAAGAGCTAGTTCCAGGACAGGCACCAAAATTACAGAGAAACCTTGTCTCAAAAAACAAACAAATAAACAGAAGTCCATGACTGGTACTCAGGATGTGGACTTGGTCCAAGACAGACATTTGAACTCTAGCTACCCCATTTCTCTTGCCATCCTAAACAACATGATTTTAAAAAGATGTGGGGGTGGGTGAAGAAGGTCCAAGACTTTGTGGTTGGTCTTGGGAGACTGAAGTGTGTAATGGCACACACACTCCTCCTTAGAGCAGAGCAAATTGGGATCCTATCACCACACAGAAAGAAAGGGTATTGGATTAATAAGAAGTCAGGTTAGTCATGTGACAGTCTTTAAAATACCCTGCCCAGGCACTCAAATTTCTATTTGATGAATATCTGTAAAAAGTAGTAAAATTGATTTCCTAATTAACAGGGTAGCTTGTCCTTAATTCTGTTAGATGACACACTTCAGGGAGAAAAAAGCAGTTTTACATAAAGAAGATTCACAATATTTAAATCTGAGTTGCCTTTTATTGAAACACAATTTTCCATGTATTTCTAATTCCAAAGATGGATATGTATTATAAAGGGCAATCACATTAAAACTATTGTTTTCTTCTACAAACAATAATAGAATAGTAATTTTCTGGTCACATTTATGCTAGAGGCATATTATTCTTATTTTTTTCATTTTTAAATGATAATAAATATACAAAGCGTAGTATCTAGAGATTATTTAATGATTGTATTGAAATTGTCTTTTAATGCTGGAAAATTGGCTTCGAGAATGCAAGTGTCAGCTGCAGGAGCATGGGGCATGAGTTTGATCCATGGAACCTGTGTATAAAGAGAGATCACTTCATAAGAGTTCTCTGAGCTGCACCTACATTTCACACTCACATCGTATACACAGGCACCATAGGATAATAAATAAAATAAAAATTTAAATGTATTTTAATATACCCTACCCTGCCTAAAATATCAGATTATTAATATATGTATATTAATGAAATGTGATTATTAATATTAAAATTGCTGTCTCCCTTTTCCCTTCTTGGTTACTCTGAAGCAACCACTTTGAAGTACTCTTTATCTTTTGTAATTTCTATTTTTATTATTTCTTTGTAATTGGTCATGTTTCCTATAGATGTCTTCTGGTGGTAGAGATGTCATCTTTTTACTCCATTTCCTCAAACCTCCTTTTCTCAGTTCTCTCCAAATGGAGGCATCCTTTGCATTTTTCCATCCTTTCAAACTGTAGTCAGAATTAACAGCATCGTAGTGTTTATTTATGAGGAGCCCTCCTGGGGCTCCCTTTTTGGAAGAAGTTCATGCTGTAACTGAGCCCAGAGACTGGATATTTCTCTTAAGACTATCAACTGTGAGTAAGGCACAGGCAGGTTACAGAGGGCAATCTGCTTTCTTTCCTGTAAGACAGTTAATTGAAGCAGTAATCACATGTAAAAAAAATATGCTCTTAGCACATCCAGCTTAGTGTTTGATGGAAGCCAACAGGCACCATTGCCTAGGCAAGTTGACATCTAAAACTTCCTGTACCATGAAGGGCATCTGCATGAATGGTGAGGGACAATTGTCAATATTCTGTCAATTATGTTTTAAATAAATGCTGATTGGCCAGTAGCAAGGCAGGAAGTATAGGTGGGACAACCAGACAGGAAGTAGAGGTAGGTCAATGAGAACAGGAGAATTCTGGGAAGGAGGAAACCCATTCCTCCCCAGTGCTGACCAGAGACTGAAGAAGGGAGATGTGACCTGCCCCACTGAAAAAGGTACCAAAAATGGGCTAATATAAGTTATAAGAGTTAATAAGAAGCCTGAGCTAATGGGCCAATCATTTTATAACTTATATAGACCTCTGTGTGATTTTCTTTGGGGCTAAATGTCTGTGGGACCTGGTGAGAGGACAGAAATCAGGAAGGACAGAAAACTCAGTCAACACATGGGGATCTCCTCCAGATGTTCACAACAGTGTATTTCAAAAGAACAAAGAGCTTTACATTAAGAGCTGTGTTAGAACTGTTGGGTCAGCATACTGCATAGGGAGATCCTGATACTCCTTTTTTGTTTCTGACATTTATTTTATCTTTTTAGAAAAATTATTTTATTTATTTTTTAAAACAATCTTTTCTCATTTTACATTCAAATCCCAGTTCTCACTCCATCTCCTCTTCCAGCTACCCCACTCAGCTCCCATTCACTCCTCAGAAAGGACAAGGCTGCCCTTGGGGAGTCAACAAAGTCTGACACATCACTTTCAGGCAGGACCAAGGCCCTCCCCTATATCTAGGCTGAGCAAGGTATCCAAAATGCCAGTTCAAGCATTAGGGATAAATCCTGGCCCCAGTGCCAGTGGCCCTACACACTGCATAAACCACTCAATTGTCATCCACATTGAGAGGGCCTACTTTAGTTTTATGCAGGTTCTCCCACTGTCGGTCCAGAGTCAGTGAGTTCCCACTAGCTCAGGTTAGATGTTCTGTGGGTATCCCCATTATGGTCTTGATCCACTTGCTCTTTTTTCTCTTTGTCAAGAGACTGGAACTCCAAAGAGAATGGGCCCCTCAGACTGCTCAAGTTTTTAATAATGGTTTAATTTATTCCTTGAGAATTTTCTGAAATATAGTTTGCTCGTCTTCATCTCCCACCCCAGCTCCTTCAAGGTCTCTCCACACCTCTCTGCCTATACAGCTTTATCTTATCCCCTTTATCATTTTCTTTAAATTCACTGGTCCTGTATGTGAGTCTGCCTTGGAGTGCACCAATGTATGAGAGAGTACTCCATTAGAGGAAAATGACTTCCATTCCTCAGCAGCAATCATATATCAATAGCTCCTTTGCTAGTGGTGGGATTTCTTTCCTTCCTGCCCTCTTCCTTTCTGGTATTTTTATCTGACTTGAGCTTATGCATGCTGTCACAATCTCTGAGAGTGTATATTTTCATCTACCCTGTTGTATCTGAAAAATATTTCTTTGAAGTCACCCACCACCTCTGACTCTTAGAATCTTTCTGAACCTAATCTGCAAAAATCTCGGAGTCTTCAGGCATGACTGACACATAAATATCCAATTTAGGGTTGAGCATTCTGAAATCTCTTATTCCCTTCATGTTCATGAGTTATGGGTTTTTGTGTTAACTGACATCGATATTGAGCATTGGGTATATCTATGGACATAGGAGTAACTCATTGAGAATCAGTTTACTATGATGTCCATTTAGCAAAATGCAGTAGTAGACGTTCTTTTTTTTTTCAATCCATAACATATCTAAGCATAGGTTTCTGCTTTTATTGACAGTGTCAAGTGTGGGGTCCATCTTGTGAAACAGGTGTTAAACAAGGTTTTTTTTTTCTCTTAAGAGTGGTTAGTTACTCCCTTAAGATCTGTGCCACGATTGTACAGGTGTGTGTGTGTATCTTTTAGGCAGATTATGATTATAACTCTCCAATGTAGTAAATGAGGGGAGCGGGCCCTGCTTTTTGTCCGGCCCAGCTCCCGCACAGCTAGCTTATA
>LOEQ01005539.1:47222-71396 GCA_001685075.1 Bramus lutescens | reverse complement strand
AGTAGAGGCAGGGCAACAAGAACAGGAGAATTCTGGGAAGAGGAAAGCTTGGTTCACAGGTGTGGCCCTGCCACAGAAGAAGCAAGATGTGACTGCCTCGCTGATTAAGGTACCAAGCCATGTGGCTAGCATAGACAAGAATAATGGGCTAATAATGGGTTATATAAGTTGTAAGAATTAATAAGAAGCCTGAGATAATGGGCCAATCAATTTATAACTAAAGTAGACCTCTGTGATTTCTTTCAGACTTAACGATTGTGGGAACTGGTAAGGACAGAAACCCAGACAACTCTCTCCTGTGTCCTTCAATATAACTCATTCACAATCTCATGTTTTCTTAATAAACCACCAAATCCAAGTAATGTTGTCCATTGTTGATTTTCTTGCTTGAAGTTTGTCTTAGGGGGAGGAGTTAAATACAAAATACCATACATAGCATTCAAAGACATCCTGAATATTACGGTAAATCTACTGCTCATCCTCCCACCTGGCAGTTGATATCTTCACTGCCAAGTTCACACTAAAACACTTGTGCAACCTCTTCATTCTCTGCTTTAGAGTTCACTACACTGAACTAATCTGCTGAAACCTTGGAGAAGGAATTAGTCAGACAAAAATAGGCTTTCAGGCTCCTNTTAGAAGGACTACCAGATGGAGCTCGGCCACAAGAAGTCAGTCACCTAATCAGAAGAGGTCTAGGCAAAGGAGAGAACAAGGATGAAGTCCAGAAATCAGCCGGGGAAGTCATCAATTCTGAGATGAAGAGAGAGCGGGATGGAACCAGTTTCAGCAAGGCATGGGTGTGTGTGCGTGCACACAAGTGTGTGCCTGGACACATTCTTTACATGAGGAAGGTTTTGAAGAAGGGGTGATAAGGTCTCTGTAGCCTCAGGAAGGAACGTGGTGGGGGAACGGCTTAGAGTGGACTTAGAGACACAGCTACACCTTCACTCTGCAGACCTCTCAAGACAGTAAGAAAAGCCGGCTAGTGAGAGTAGAGATGGCATCTCAGGGAGACTGGGATGGTTACAAAGTAAAGAATATGGTCTGGGGCCGAGCTGCGTAAGACCTTGAACCTCAGCCTCAGCTTCATTCTCTTACATTAAAGAACCACTGGCATTCTTAACCAGACAGTGGTGCACACCTTTAATCCCAGCACTCAGAGGGCAGAGGCAGGTGGATCTCTGAGTTCGAGACCAGCCTAATCTTCAAGAGCTGAACAAGCCCTGAGGAGCAAGCCAGTAAGGTAGTACTCCTCCATGGCCCCTGCATCATCTCCTGTTTCCAGGTGCCTACCCAGTTTGATTTCCTGCCCTCACTACTTTTGATGATGAACTGTCATATGGAACTGTGAATGAAATACCCTCCCCCACAAAAAAAAGAATATGGGACCATCTACTAGGACACAATCAAACTACCAGAGACTACATCAACAAAGAAAAATCTTTCTCCTTCTCTCAGTGGCCATGAACAGCCAATAACCCACATTGTAAATAGGTTTTGGGTTAACCAATCCCAATAGTAAAATTTCAGTATGCTAATTTACTGTGCATTTTACCCATGTTAAGGGGTAAAAATAAGTGTCATTTCCTATTGTGTCTTGCACAACAGTACATATTGTTCAAGAAAAAAATCAGCTAATATATATTTTGGGTACCATTTCTGTTTCAAGATATTCCAAAAGAGTGGTTTTCCAAATGCTTAAATGACATGTTTGCAAATGGAAATAATAGCATTGCAAGTTCATATAAAACAGACTCCTTAGAAATGACACAGATTACCAGTGCCATCTAACTTGAAGCAAGAGTTATCTTGTCTAGCTGGAATGATCAAGAGTTGTCAAAGAGAAGAGAATACTTGACAAGAATTTTGAAAAATGAGGGTTTTAGCAGACATGAGAAAATTACTCACAGTAAATAGAGTTTTATTATTCTGTCCATGCTAGGATGTGGCAAATGTGACTTGACACAGTTTGATTGTAATTTTTTTAAAGGGGATGCCTCAGCTATGCATAATGGCTTTTTTAGGTTGCACTTACCTTCTTGCTTTATTACACACAAAATAATCGCTATTGCTTGGTATAATCATACTATACTGTAGTCTTACCATTCCCGGTACTTTACTAGCCGAGGCAGGAGGATGAGCAATCTGTGCCCAATTGGGTTGAAAACTGAAACTGTGGTTCATAAAAAGAAATATCAAAAATAAAGTTGGGCTTTAGAAATGATCTCGATTTAATAGAAAATACTAGCAAAACAATGAAACATAAAACATTAGATAATTATCATTGAAATTTTCATTTTTTCATATGTTTATATATGTTGTTTGTATGTATGCATGTACTGATTCATATACATACATGTAGAATTCAAAGGCTCTTATATATTATAATATTATATATACATGTATATATACATATATATACACTATATATATTGAGATATAGATAGATAGATAGATAGATAGATAGATAGATAGATAGATAGATAGATAGATAGATGGACACATAGATAGACACATAGATAGACACATAGATAGAGACTGAACTTTCCAGTCTGGCTTTCCAGTCTGGCTAGTCTGACTAGCCAGTTTCCTCTGGGCATTTCACTGTCACCACCTCCTGAGGGAACAGGAAGTCTGGTTCACACCCTGGCCAGACAAGTATTTCACCCATTGAGCCCTTAGGTCCATGTCTGAAATATTGAAGAGAAAATTAAGCTTTTTCTGTAACCTTTTTCCCTTAACAAAATTCTACTTGAATAGCACTAACCTTGGAAGAATTGTTAATTTGAGACTCTTTGATGATAAGCAACTTTATTACTTTCTCTGGTCTTTTGACAACCTAATTGATGGTAGGGTGGTAGATGTCATGGAAGTAGGACTTCATTGGTTTCCTATAAAGTCTTCTAGAATGATGTCTGTTTTCCAAAAGTAAAATGGAAACTGTAGTTATGCAAGACATTTGAAATGAATTCAATGGTGTCTGAGTTGATCTAGCATGAAAGTCACCTAGCATATCACTCAGTTAATAATGAGAATATTAATGGAATGTACCATGAATGATTTAAAATAGTTCTTGATGTTTGTGCATTGTCTCCTCTTTTTCCTTTTTTGATGCTGGTTCTGAGGATCAAACCCAGCAATCTCAGCCAACAAGTCCATTCTTTATATATATAATTAAAATGTAAATAGAAGCTTCTCATGTTCATGAGGTCTCATTTATTAATTGTTGTTCTTGGAGCCTGTAATGTCTGTATTCTATTCAGAAAGTCTTCTCTTGTGCCCATGAGTTCAAAGCTGTTTCCCACTTTCTCTTCTATTAGGTTCAGTATTTTTGGTTTTATGTTCAGGTCTTTGATCCATTTGGAGTTGAGTTTGTGCAAGATGATAACTATGAACCTCTTTTCATTCTTCTACATTCAGACATCCAGTTTGGCCATCACCATTTGATGAAGACACTGTCCTTTTTGCAGTGTATATTTCTTGCTTATTTATCAAAAAACAGGTGTCCATAGGCATGTGGATTTATGTCTGGATCTTTAATTGAATTTCATTGATCAGTGGATAAAAAGAAAAAGAAAATAAATAGAAACTGAAAGTTTGAAAAAGTATTTTCCAAACTGTCTATCTAATATGAGTTGTAAGCAGTTGTGGGGAGTACAAAAGCAAAGAATGTCTCCTTTCTTCCTCCTCTGCAACTGGCACTACAAATGGGATAGCAATGAGCAGTGGGGTACACATGCATGGTGGCTAGGCTGTCCGTTAACCTTTGTGACTGTTACCTGTAAAGCACACAAAAGCACTCTGAAGGCAGATGCAGGCAAATCTCTGATTTCAAGGCCAGTCTTGCCTACAGAGCGAAATATAGGGCTGCCATGGCCACACAGAGTAACCCTGTCTCGAAAAACCAAAGAGGAGAGAGAGAGAGACAGAGAGAGAGAGAGAGGAGAGAGAGAGAGGAGAGAGAGAGGAGAGAGAGAGGAGAGAGAGTGAGGAGAGAGGGAGGAGAGAGAGGAGAGAGAGTGAGGGGAGAGAGGAGAGAGAGGAGAGAGAGGAAAGAGAGAGAGCAAGAGAGAGGAGAGAGAGGGAGAGAGGAGAGAGAGAGCGAGGAGAGAGAGAGGAGAGAGAGAGGAAAGAGAGGGGAGAGAGGAGAGAGAGGAGAGAGAGGAAAGAGAGAGAGCAAAAGAGAGAGGAGAGAGAGAGGGAGAGAGGAGAGAGAGCGAGGAGAGAGAGAGGAGAGAGAGGAGAGAGAGGGGAGAGAAAGAGGAGAGAGAGCAAGAGAGAGAGGAGAGAGGAGAGAGAGAGCGAGAGAGTGAGGAGAGAGGAGAGAGAGAGGAGAGAGAGAGAGGAGAGAGAGGGGAGAGAAAGAGGAGAGAGAGCAAGAGAGAGAGGAGAGAGGAGAGAGAGAGCGAGAGAGTGAGGAGAGAGGAGAGAGAGAGGAGAGAGAGAGAGGAGAGAGAGGGAGAGAGGAGAGAGAGCGAGGAGAGAGAGGAAAGAGAGGGGGAAGAGAGAGCAAGAGAGAGAGAGGAGAGGAGAGAGGAGAGAGAGAGGAGAGAGAGAGAGAGATTTTAAATTTGTACTGTTGCTTGTTTGGCAATTATTAATTGACTCCCTAGCATGCCCCAGGCAGTATTCCAGGTTTGGAGATAAAGCTATATCTTGGATTCAAAAAGCTTGAATTTTGGTGAGGAGAGAAACAATAAGCAAATAAATTAAACTAATACATGATTTGTTATATAATGGTAAGTCAGTCTCATGGTAGTGCCCCAGTGTTGGCTAGTGGAGCAGATGACAATGACTGAGCTTTCCTTGATCTACACTGTGGTCATCAGTGCTGACTTCATGTTGGAGTAGAAACATCATCACCCTGATACTGTTCTAACATAAACCCTTCCTTTTTGTATTCATTTGGAACCTCTGGTTCCCAAGTTGCCTTTTAAAGTTACTCACAACTATGATATTCATGTCACATTTGAAAAAGTAACTGTTATAATTTGCTTAAGAAAATGACCGAGGGCAGTGTGGATAACCCTGAGTCCACAGCAATATCCACCACTTCATATGTGAGTAGCATATGTTCTGTGTTCTTAAGCCATGCTGCACTGGAGGGCTCATGGATGTAATTCTACAGTGCCGTGTGAGTGATTATGCAGGTGTGAAATGCTGAGTTTATTCATTTTTTAAGTAGGTGTCTATTTTTAAAATAGACACTTGCAGTTAGAAGTTCTTAGAATGGAAGGATAAATAAGAATCTGAGGTTTATATCGGCTTTTTGTGTTTGTGATAAGCAAGCAACAAATAGCTCTTTTTAGAAGCTTGTTTGTGTCTTTCTTTATTACTATCCTCCTGGATAATTTTCCCTTCCAATTGCATTTAATTTGAAGGCAATCTAGGCATAAATTTACTAGAAGGGGTAGTCATAGATTCAACTAACTTTGTAATACTTTTCAAATGTTAGAGTTATGCGGGAAATTCATTCAGATAAGGGAAGACATTTAAATTCTCACATGTAGATAAAAAGGCAAACTAATTAAATCCAGCTTGATAAGGCTGAAATATAGCTGTTTTACAGCAGGACTGTTTTGTGCATTTGTTACTGAACGCTCCCCGTTATTTTAGTTTGCTGTTTGCAAACTACTTCTGAAACAGTTGAAAGTGTCACTCACCTGGCTTCAGCTCTGCATTCATAAACAGCACTGTTGGTTTCTAGGAAAGATTCGCGTCACACAAGACTCAATATTCTTAAGCAGTACTGCTTTGGTCTCATGGAAGAAATGTTGTAGGGGTTCCTCTGAGGATAAGGAATAAAGAAACCAGGAAGGTTGTCTAAGCGCCAATTAAATTCCCACTCTTCAACAAAGGATGCTGTAGTAATATTTCCTTTGTATTTTAATAAATGAAGCTTGCCTGAAATTCAGAGAGTAAAACAGCTGCATTGTTCAGTTTTACAGACCAGGCAGTGGTGACCACACCTTTAATCCCAGTAGCCACACTTGCTTGCTGTAAAACCTGGGAAGTAGTGGCGCATACCTTTAATTTTAGTGCAAGAGAAGAATGCAAGACGGGAGGAGACAGCTCTCACACAGTCTCATTCTGAGATTCCTGGAGGCAGGATCACTTTTTCGGTCTGAGGGAGAGGTAAGAGCCAGTGACTGGCTGTTTTGCCTTTCTAACCTTAAGGATAAACCCCAACTTTTGTCTCTGGGTTTTTATTAATCATGCAACAAATGGTGCCCAATGTTTGGAAATAATTTCCACATAAATCCCGAGAAAGTGTTTAAAAATGATTCTAGACAGACAAGAATAGAGTTAAGTATGGCTTCTTGGTGGCAACATTTTCTCGGGTGGGTCTGTTTGCCAGAGGCAAGTTCCTTTAAGAGCAGCTTCCCAATTCAGTGTCAGCAGCAAAGACCTCTCAGCTCTTAAGAGGGTCTGCCACCAAACATTAAATGGTGTTTATGAGTGGCCAGCATCAGGTTTCTTGGTAATGGCATGGACCTAGAAACTCCACAGAGTTGTGGCCTTAAATATGACTCCTGCTTGTACCTCCCCCATGAAACTGGACTCTCAGGAACCCAAGAATGGGCAGAGCCAGACACCAAAGCCTCAGCTTTAAACCTAGTCATTCTGTTTAGCAGACTAAAGAAAAAGGTAGATATATACAGTAAAGACATATTCAGACAGAAAAAAATAAGAACTTCTGAACGGTTTATAGTATGTTTTAAAATACACATAGGAT
Organism: Bramus lutescens; assembly: GCA_001685075.1. Taxonomy (NCBI): domain Eukaryota; kingdom Metazoa; phylum Chordata; class Mammalia; order Rodentia; family Cricetidae; genus Bramus; species Bramus lutescens. Next base: position 64,657 of record LOEQ01005539.1, on the reverse strand, counting down.
AAAGAAAATCCTTAAAAAAGAAATAGAGCAAACAGGTGTGGCAGTACACTCCTTTAATCCCAGCACTTGGGAGGCAGAGACAGGCAGATTTCTGAGTTCAAACCTAACCTGGCCTACAGAGTGAGATCTAGGACAGCCAAAGATACACAGAGAAACACTGTCTCAAAAAAAATTAAAAATAAAAAAGAACTAGAAGAAAAACCAAAGTCATGTAAAGATGAAAAATACACAAGAGAATCTTGATTCTGTATGTTATTGTGTTGTCTTTGAATTGTATGACTGCTGAGGAAGGAACAACAGCTGCTAAAAGACATCTGGTTATAAATGCTACTGTATTAAACCAACCTATATATTTTAAAAATACCTTGACTTCAAAATTTAAGTCAAAAGATATGTTACTTTGGAGAAGAGGTTTTGCTTTTTTTCCCCACAAGCAATGAGAGACTATGGATTCATTCTGGGTTAAGGAAAATAAGGTTTGATCAAGGAGGACTCTCTTAAAAATCTCCATTAGGAACAGATGACCCAGATGATACAACATTTTGGAGCATATCTATTGGAGTTTCCTTTGAGTTCTATATCCAGAACAGCTCCAAGATTGCTGGCTGAGATGATCCAGAGCCACAGAATACTTTACTGGAGTCAGTAAAGACTTGACAAAAATTCTGAATTTTCTTTGGTCCTCATAAGATTATCAGATATGAAAGGATAAAAATGTAGATTATTGAATCTACTCTGAAAAGAAAAAAGGAAGGATATAGATATGACAAGATAAAACATAGATTATTGAATCTGCTTTTCAAAAGAAACTATTAGCTTTAAATTGGATTGGACTTTTGTATATTGTATACAAATTTTGTATATTTATACAAATTCGAGATTAATTTTGTTAGAACATACTATGCATATAGTTTTATATATATATATTTAATTTAACAATGTAATGCAAATTTCTAGTCTTTGAAAGTTATTATTTCCAACTGTTTAGGATAATAAGGAAATGTGGTTTAGTTATTAGTTACCTATTATAATCGAACCTGTAGTCACATTAGGTATGTTTTCAAGCTATATTTTATATAAACAGGTCATCTCCAAATGCTTCAGAGATCTACAAAATATAGAATTTAAGATGTTTTATTAGCATAGACTCTTTTTTTCTGACAATGACACTTGTCTGCTCCTGGTAGCACCAATCTACTTCAGAGAAGATAATGGGCATTGAAGGAAGTCCACAAGGACTTTATTTTCTTTGTAGCAAAAGTAAGTCACTGGGCAATAGAATGGCCTTTCCTCTACTGCTGGCATTATGCTGTCCTAATTAGACAAGCAGAACACAAAAGAGAGTGACTACCAAACATTGTCAAGACAAGGAGGTACAGCCCTTCATAATATCATACTTCACAGAAAAGTCTATCAGATATGCCAGGCCTGTAAGCCAAAGATAGATACCCCAATGTTGCAGAGGAACTTTGGGGGACTGTTCAGACACCTAACTGTTTCTGTCATTTCTCACATTTTTTGGAAGTTACTTGCTCACACTTTCTGCTTACTCAGTTAATATTAATTCCTTCTTGGGTCTCTGAGGGAGTTTAAAACTAGATAGTTACAGTTTACCAGATGCAGAAAGCAAGTTATGATAGAAAGTAAATTAGTTATAAGGCTTTGTACTCAACAAGACAGGATAGATGTGGAGTCTTTCCTCTAAATTTGTCAAATGCAAATGAAATAGATATTATTGATGTATTTATTTTTGAATATATTGTAAATAGTTATTGTGTTTATTGTATAGTTTTCTTATATTAGTCTTTCTTTTTGTTGTTTTAGACAAAAAGTGGAAATGTAATGATATTTACTTTGTATTTTAATAAATAGAGCTTGCCTGAAGTTCAGAGAGTAAAGCAGCCACACTGATCAGCCTTACAGACCAGGCAGTGGTGACCACCCCTTTAATCCCAGTAGTCACACTAGTTTGCCATAAAAACTGGGCAGTAGTGGTGCATGCCTTTAATCCCAGCACTAGAGAGGAATATAAGATGGGAGGAGACAGCTCTCACACACAGTCTCATGCTGAGATTTCTGGAGGCAGGATTACCGTTTTGAACTGAGGTAGAGGTAAGAGCCAGTGCTGGCTGGCTTACTTTTCTGACCTTCAGGTTGAACCCCAATTTCTGTCTCTTGGTTTTTATAATCATGTAACAGTATGCCTATGATGAAGATACTATATCTGAGATGCATATACCTTTCTTTCTGGATTTTCAGTTTGAAGGAGTTGCTGAAAACTTCGTTCTGAGCAGCATACACATTCAAAATTTAAGAAAGGAAATTAATCACTTAATAATTCTATGCCTTTTGAACACTGTGTCAGGTTAAGGGAAATGGAAATGGTTAGAATCCAAAGGGGTTGCTCCACACAGGTGTTCCTTTTCAAAATCAATGCACAGGGTTGGAGAAATGGCTGTCAGTAAGGTGCCACCATGTCAGCACAGAGACCTGAGTTTGGATTTGCAGAACTTACACCAAAAGCTGGGTGTGATTATGCACCTATAATTCCAGCAATAGCAAGGCACAAATAGGAGGGTCCCTGATACTTATTGGGAAGTTATCTAGTCTTGGCAAATTTTTAAGTTCCAGGTTCAATAAGAGACCTCATCTCAAAAACATGAGCCTGGGAGTCAGAGAAGAACACTTGGAAGTCAAGCTGTCTCCTTTACATGCAGCCACTGACCCACATACACACATGAACACATACAAATGAATATTATACACATGCATGTACATGATTGCCCCCACACACACCAATTTAAAACTAAGATGAGCCTTGGTTGTGATAAAAGCATTTATGGCTCTTAGATTCAACTGTCTTTGCTCTAATTTCCCATGCTTTATGTCATACGTGACCAAGAAAACAATAACATTAATCTGATTAGAAATTCCGTAGCCAAGGGCTGTGTTTCTGACAAATAGCCACTTAATAAAAACCATTGCTGCTCTTCACTCATTATTATTAGGAATTCCCCTTTTCAGAAACTCATGTATATTAGCCGTGCTCATGATAAATCAACCTTATTACTTTAATGTTATATCTTTAATTGCCATCCAAAATGTTTCTAATGTGGTTATCACATAATCATTAGACTAGGATCCAAGTGTCAATGAGTCATTGGAAAAATAAGTAGAGGAAGTTTGTCACCAAAAGAAGAAAGTTTTTTAATTTTAGTTAATTATTACTAAAATTTTGGTTAATTATTTTGAAGAAATGACTTATTTCTCTACAGTCATGCTTATAGTGGTAGGAAAAAAAACTTATTCTCAAGTAGTCAAGAACCAAGTCTTGATTTTATTTGGAATCAATGACTCAAATAATTGCATTGTCTGAAAATTTAAATACATATGTTGTCATTAAAATCATACATTATGCTGACATGTAGGATTGGGTGTGGCTTTATTATTTGAACCAAATATCGAATGCATCTGTCAAGAAAGGTGAGTCTGCCCACTTTTTGCTTGGTTGCCCTATTAAATATTCTGCTGGCCTCTTTATGTACTATAATTTATTCAGTTATTTTTGATGCTTGTTTGTATTTATGACATAATATTTAAATAAATTGAACACTTTAGCAATATCCCTTTTACTTTCTTTTAAGAAGGCAATGAACCAATATGAAGAATTTAACTGGAATTAATATGTATAACACCATTCACACTTTCTGCCTCAAAAGATTTCCATTGCTTGGTCTCTGGGGCCTGTCGTGGTCAGTCTGCTTGGGTTAAGACCTTCTCCGTTTTTATTCGCTTCCATCTGTCCTTCCTTACCCTACTTTCTGCTTCATTTCCTTGTGGACTTTATTACTTTCCAACAGTTTACCTTGTCCTTGTGTTTATTATTTATTCTTTCTATATATGGGGATATAAAGTCCACATGGCCATGGGTTTCTCAGCATCTTTTTCCCTTGTGAGAGGGGTTTATGGTAGCATGCATGACATTTGCTACTCATACCCAAGGATTTATTGGTTAATCAACGTGCTTGATTTTATCTTTTAGTTCTTAGCAGAATTTGCAGACACACTGACTTCAGGCACTTTGCTTCTTGGTTTGTGCTCTGTTTTTGTTGCTTGTCTTCCATCATCTTGGAAAGACCTCTTCTTAAGTTTACTTTCAATTCCCCTTGAGTTTTTATTTGCTTGACTTGTTCAGTCCTCAGATTTTTTTTCCTTCCACCACAGTACTACGCTCTGCTTGTATTCTGACAGCCTTTATTAAAGTCAAGAGAGATCCAAAGGTATCTGATTTTTTTCATTTTTCATTTTTGAAAATTTTTGAAGTATTTCTTAAGAATCTGACACAGTACACAATGTGTTTTTATCAGATTGACCCATGCACACCTCTCCAGTGCACACTCCTTCTGGAACCTTCCCAATTTCCCTCTTGCAAATGTATGTCCTTTTCCTTTTTAATTAACATTGAATCAAAAAGCAGTGTTACCTACATGTGCATGAATGTGAAGCTGTCCGTTAAAGACCATTTATATGGCATTTGTTGTCAAGACATTTTGGTATTTTAAAATAATAGTCATATTTGTTATAGAAATATGCAAGCATCAATACTAGTACTGTGTTTTATTACAATGAATGCTGATGTGTGAATAAATTCTAGTATCCAAGAGATATACTCTTCCCAAATTTTACATGTTTATTTCTGATTCTACTTTATAATTATAATACAGCCACAAAAACATTTGCATGTAATATACAACAGCTGATTTTGCATAACACTTAAAAATAAATTTGTATCTGAGACTGGAATAAAATAAATTTAATTCTGTCTATGGCTGTAAAATTCATAATCCTTAATCTTGCCATGAAAGGTGTGTAGAAAAATTATCTATTCAAGGCCATTCCCATGTGGATTCATTTAGTGAAACTTTACTAGCAAGAACCTGTAAAAATGCTAATCAGCTACATTCCTCCCCAGTTTAGACCTAGCTCTTTATTTGTTTCTGGCTTTGAAATAACTTTGAATAGGCAGTGTAGTGTCACCATGGGTAATGAATGATGCATGTTAGAAATAGTGACCTTAGCCCAGCGCATTTCCCTTTAAGAAATCAATTTACACATGATTGCTGCTTACATTTTACCAGCAATTATGGATCATGTCTTTCCTATATAAATGATAGAAAAATCTACTTTAATCAACATTAATTTCCATGAGATTGTAACTTCCTTAGTCCCTATTAACAATGGGTACAGTTTCAAGAAAATAAAGATTAATGGGAAAAACAGATAATACTGTAAGGAAAATAGTTTTCTTTGAAAGTTAAATGTCTTGGAAAAATACAGGAAATGCCCACTATGTACCAGGAGCATAATATGACTGAGAATATTAGTACTTCTGAGATCATGAGATATTATTCCTGTACAAGTAATAAGCAGGGCAGCATATTTCCATTTCCTCCTTTAAACACTGCTTTCTGATTTTCATCTTATGGAATCACAATTTGATATATACCATTATTAATTTTTTGCTTATCCAAAAATTTAGTGATTCCTTGCAGTAACATAAGAAGAAGTGGAAAAAATGCGGAGAGGGGTTACATTGACGCCACTGATTTGCTACTCTTTGTAAACACTCTTAAGTTCCAGAAGAAAATTACACCTGAAACACAGTAGCCTTGAGTAAGCCCATCCATCTGTGTCATGCCTAGTTCAGAAGACTAGAGATAGTGATCCAAGCATGCAGCTGGGAAATGTGCTATCTATATTGCTTTCCTCACAAAACTCAAGTAAATAACTTTGCATGAGAATCCTATCCAGTACCTCCAAATTGCTCTCCAATTTTTCCTAACTAGTGTTTCATTTATTCTTAAATCTTTCTTTGTCTTTCTCACCACCATGCCTATACCTTTAAGTTCACAACTTTGGTTTGTGCCTCCTGTAGGAGGAAGTGATCAGACAAGAAGTAATCAATAGGGAAGCAAACCATTATTAACTCTCTGATCCATATCAAGTTCACCCTCTGGGTCAATGCCATTTCAACATTTGCTATCTCTGGGACCTAACGTGGTGCTTATTCCTTTTGCAGGTGATGTGTAGCGCTGGTAACTATGTCAGCCTTACAAAGTTAGTAATGTGTTACATCAATTCAAGAAATATATAATAGCAAAATTATTCACATATATCAGAAAAAGATCTAACATGTAGCAAAATCAATGAGCACTCCTCATTATTTTCATGTATTCATCTCTCCTGTTAGGAAGGCATCTTATTACCAGTGGTCCTCGACCTGCCGTATCTTATGAAGACCTTGACTTTCTCTTTCCTCATCTTCCAAACTCATCATTCTCACTTTCTGTTACACTGTTACATGAATAGATGCTAACACATTTTGTCTCTAAAATGTTACCTCCTCTGTTTACTCATCTCCACTCTTACCCTGATTCTCTGCCAAGACATTGAACTATGAATTAAGATGGAAACAGTCCATTGCTTTTGACCATGTGGAGAACAGCCTTCTTTCTTACCAGGTCTCTCTGAAACACTCTTCACCATAAACCACCAGCCCATGCTTGGAGCCTTCTTTTACTGGGCTGCTATGGCAGTCTGCTGATTATCCCCTACCCTTTTGGTTTTCCATGTTACTAATTCTCTCCTTTTGTCTTTCTTCACCTTTGGAGTTTTTTGTTTGTTTGCTTGTTTCTCATTTTGCACTGTCTCCACACGGGAGCTCCTCTAGCTCCAGATATTAAAATGGAAGTAGTTTTTCTTCTGATTTTCTCCCCATTCTTCTTTAATGCTCCTTTGTTCTTCAGCAGATGGCATGTTGTTCTGTTCAAATAGTTGCTGAAAATAGAAAATTATGAAGTATCCTACAGGGTATCACCCTTATGTCTCTCCTATACCTCACAGTATAAAGCTCATGTGTGTGTGTGTGTGTGTGTGTGTCTGTGTGTGTGTGTGTCTGTGTGTCTGTGTGTGTCTGTGTGTCTGTATGTCTGTGCGTATGTGTGGACACTCACACCTCTGGGACTGGAATAATGTCTGAAGGTTAAGAGCACTGGCTGCTCTTCCAGAGGACCCAGATTCAATTTCTAGTTCATACAGTGGCTCAGAACCATTTGTAACTCCAGTCCCAGTGTATCTGATGACCTCTCCTGGTCTCTATGGGCACTGCATGCATGTGGTGTTCAGATATGCATGCAGACAAAACACTCATATATAACCAGATAAATATTTTTAAGTTGGATAGATGTTCACTCCCTCATATTCATTCATCTTTATTTTAACATAGGATCATGATCCCTTAACATCGAAGAGCTGGCTATTGGCTACAAATGTCATACGATATCATTTTTTTCCCTTTTCCTTGCTGGCCACACTGGTCTTCAAATTCCCCAGAGTCATACTTTACTCTTATATTCTTTTCACTACTTCCTCTGCGAAATTCTTCCATGACCACTCTCCATTCGGATGTCTTATTCAATGGTTTGAGAGTCACTGTCTTTCTAGACTCTTTTAAAGTTGAAAGAGTAGGGTTCTCTCCAGACTTTCTCACGTGGCACTTAGGTAAGTTCTGATGTATGTCGACTTCTCCACTTGTTTAATCTGTGACTTCCATGGGAGAAGACACTGAACATGCTCTGTTAAAGCTATGTATGGACTTCTATGGACATCTGACATGGAAGTCACTGAAGAGCAGACATGTAAATCCATGAGTCAATATGTATTGTAAATGCACAGCTTCTTTGGCTTCATCTGAACTGAAACTGTCAAGGCATTCTAGCAAATGACAAGCAAACACAGATCATTTAGAATGGATCTGTGTCTAACTATGATCATTTCTTCCACCTCTCTTGCTGCTATATTCACGCTTCAGCCCTGGATAGTGCTAATAGTTTGAAGTAACTTTATGTTATTTTTAATTTTCTGATTAATACCTGTGTAACTTTGGTCAAGTTATTGAATACCATTGACGACATCTATAAACTAAATATCTTCTCATGTGAAAGTGTAGCCAGCATGACATTGGCTATCACATCTAAAGTGTGAGGAATACACTCTCCTCTTCACTGTGAGCTTGCAATTCTAAATACCCAAGGTACCGTCCATAGCACAATTTTCTAGCATCTTCATACAAAATCACAGGTATTCATACTTCTAAGTGAAACTGTTATTTGAGGTGAAAATAAATCAGGGAGTTGTTTCATGTCTTGTATTTACCCAGAGAGCTTAATCAAAACAGAAAGTACAAGACTTCCACCATGGCCTCCGATTAAGCTCCCACACTGGCCTCTGATTAAGCTTCTGCAATGAGCCCAGACATTTGTGTTTTGATCAAATTTACCGACTGAAGCAGGTGTTCCATTAACTCCACGTTGAAGACCAGTGCTGCAACACAACCCAGTTTGGGAAGTGGTAATTTCAGCCCCAAACTCCATATATTTGCAGAAGCCAACAGTGATAAATGAGACTGTGTTTCCTCAAAGGACACATTTATTTTCTTCTAAATTGTAAGATTATTCAGAATGCATTATGAAATAAATTTAATGCTGAAATTAGAAGATATAAGAGCAGTTCCTTTCCCCAAGGCACTGTGCATCAGACCATACTATAAACTGCACATAAATCTCAGGTCTTACACCTGTGTGTGCTCTTCTGTTTGGCAAGGAACTCCATATACGAATGAGACATGATATTGTAAATGTAGATGCACTTCAGAAATAATGCATTTTCAGGAAGAAAATCCACTATTATTCATTGGCTTGACATGCAGGCTTACATTTTATTAAGGACATTCTTTAAGGCGGCTTTTCTATATAAAAGAGCAGCCATAAAATATGAAATGAGCAGGAATGAAGCAATGGAAAAGTGTTGTAAACAAAAGACTTTATGTAACTTCTAAAAAAATTCAAGAAAGTTCTAAACATCCCTTGATAAATCGTTTAGAAGATACAACTTACTTTTAAAGTGATTGATATTAAACATTTCAACTCCAGTGGCTTCTCATGTTAGACTCATTTAGTTGTCTTTTAAACACAAAACTGTGAAGAACAAAATTGAATTTTTAGGTACAAACATGCCCAAGGCATAAGCCCCATAAAATCCATGTGGAATAGCCTCTAGATACCTTACACAGGCTAATAGCATGCCATGGTTGCTTCTACTTTTTAAAATAAACACATTACGGATTTTCGTTTATGCCATGAAATGTTTTAGTAGTGATTAAAATAGCTAAATGTATAACATTTGCTTTGATGAATTTAAATTCAGTACCTAAAACACTGAAGATGAAATTTATATCCTGCCAACATATCATGTAAACATATTTTCCTCTAGATCTGCGGAAATTGTGTTCTGAGTTTAACATTTATAACTGAGACAGTTCAAAGACTCACTGTCTTTGGCTCTTGAAATGTCAGGAAAGAAACAGTCCAGTTATGAGAGGCTGTGTCAGATTCTGGCTTCTTATTGCTGAAAGTAAGATGCATTTTCTGTTGGGTAAATGAGAAGACTTGAAAAGTCAAGCTAGAAATAATCTTAGATCCTGAAAAACTCACTGCTTTCCATACATTGATAGCATAGTCACCCTGGTGAGACTGAGCAACAACTGTAGAAGAGGAAGCAGAATGGTTGTAAGAACCAAAGGCCAGAGAGGCCTGGGATGAGCCAGTGCCATCTGTGCAAGACTGGACTGCTTTATTCATGAGCTCACTGCAAGAAACCTGCACCAGATGAAGGTAGTAAACCCTCCATCACAGAAGAGGAAAAGGTTTATAGGCCCCACCTCTGAGTAAGGAGTTGTTGACCTTTGATGGCTTCTGGAGGCAGGAGAATCAGTTTTCTTTAAACGTACATCTCCCTGCTAGGTCCACCGTGCTTCCCTGGATAGTCCCACATCCATGAGTTGCACAAATTAGACTCAGGGGGCAATGGAAACCAGATGATAACCTGAAGGTATGAGGGCTGGCAGGGTGAATCTGGGAAGGAGGAGGCAGCAAAAATGATCAAAATACTTTATGGGCAAGGATGAAATTCTCAAAACATAAATTAAAATGTTATATGTTCAAAATCTTCCCTCTCCTTCAAGTTCCAGCAAGCAAGTACCCTCTTCTTCAAGATCACATTAATCAAGAGTATCTCCACATACTTTGGTCAGCTTTTGAACATGACTAAGGCCATTGAATTAGCCTTAAAAATACTAAATTATCTTGATATATTATGAGCAATATTAAATTGATCTTCAAACACAAATCTTATGAAGAGCTCTCCAGCTTTCTCTTCTCACCATTCTCCCAATGGCATGATCCTTGAGCCAGCTTTCTATCGATCTGAGGAGTAGCATCCATCTTAAATGATTCCTAGGCTTTGGGTTGCTTACATTGTGTTGGGTGTCCTTCATGATCCTTGTTTTAAAATGATAAAGAAATGTGAAAGTTGTCAGAACATGCAGTCTTTTTATTGAAGCTCTACCTTCTTCATCTAGTAATATGCTTGTGCCCTCTGTTACTGCTCTTCCTAGAGAAAACAATCAAATTCTACATTGTGAAACTGAACTACAGTTCTGGATTAACAAAGAACTCTGAGTATTTACACTTGGTGAGAAATATCTAGAAGTTGATTGGTTATGGGTACATTATAGAAAATGACAAGGTCCACATCATATTTTAAACATTCAAATCCCTAAGAAGTCATACATGTTTTCTATGAAGTACCAGAAAATAAAGCAGAAAGAAAGGGAGAAATTTATGTGTGAAACTTAAAAAGATGAATACTAGGTGTATCGAAGACTTGTGGCCATCAAAAAAGAGGCCCTGGCCATGGAGTAAAGTGTGTATTCCTTTGCTGGGCAGCATGCCCGCTCTGGATTAGTCCTCATTCAGAATTACCCATTGTTGGTTTATATGAGGCTTTCAATAAAAACCAATGCAAAAGATACTCGTATTTTCATCCTCAATAAGTAACAGCATAATAGAGAAAACAAATAAGTTGGTGAAAATTGAGTAGTTCTGTGTTCCATTAGGTGATAAATGTTTTCAGCACCTATTGAATCTAGTAGGAAAATAAAGTTTCACATGCACAGCAAAAGATAAGAGTGAGAGAAAATGAACGCTAAAGGAACTGAGTTTCCAATAGACATGCTACTCTTGTTGGTATCCTTAAGCTTCTCATGCTAAAGGCTTGGTTGCCAGTTAATAGACTTTGAGAGATGGTTGGATATTGAGGATGATAACTTCATCACAGATGAGTTCATGTTGAATGGGTGGTTAGGAGGGAGTAGACCTGTCTTAAAAACCCAGACAATGTCTCTAGTCAAGTAGTGCCTCTCTGACTCCTGGCTACATGAAGGGGAGCAGCCTGATTACTCCTTTTTATCATATGCTCAGAACAGTGGAAGCAACAGACAAAAGAGATGGGAAAAAACTTAGAGATACAGAATGATAAACCCTAAACTATAAATTCCAGAGCCCAAATTTTCTAAACTGACTATTTAGAGAAGAGTGAAGTTTATTCGAACAAGTGTTAAACATTAATCTAGCATCTAACAAAAGCAGATGGGAGTTTGTGATAACACAGACACAACCAGTGAAAAGATGGCCTTTCTAATAAATACCACAAAATAGATTTATCAGCGGCATCCAGTCTAAAGCAACAGAAACACACATAGACACACCAGAAAATAGAATTGAGAAAATGGCCACATATCTGACCTAAACCATAATTATCCTAATCACATTAAATATAAATGGCATAAATTCATCAGTCAATAAAGATTTCTTCATCTAAATATTTGCTAATCATATATGTGATGAAGATGTCACTACACTGCAATTAAGAGGGATTGATGGTCAGTGTTGCTAACCTTACAGACTCTAGAATGATACTAGAGACGGATCTCTGCACATCGTGTGGGAGATTATTTTGATTGTTTTAACCTTGCCCATTATAAGAAGCATGAATGCTTGCCTGAAGTTATAGACTGTGTCATGGGAGAAAGAGGGCTGAGTAGGGGCACAGGTTTGTTACTGCCTGCCTCCTGTGCATATATTTGATGTGATCAGTTCCATCAGGCTTCTGCCATCACAATTCCCCTGCCTTGATGTCTGTACCCTGGAACTATAAACCAAAATATGTACTCTTCTCCCTTCCATTGCTTTTATCAGGATATTTTGTCAGAGGAAGCAGAAGAGTAAATTAAGAAAGTAAGATGATGTAAAAAAAAAAACCCTGCCATGTTGATGCAGGTTTTCTGCCCTGCCTGGTTCTGCAGCCATTAAGTCCCAAAGAAATCACACAGAGGTCTACATTAGTTATAAACTGATTAGCCCATTTGCTTAAGCATCTTATTAACTCTAATAATGTATATTAGCCCATTATTCTTGTCTATGTTAGGCACGTGGTTCAGTGCCTTTTTTGACAAGGCAATCATATCTTGCTTGCTCTGTATGGATCAGGACTGCAGCCTGCATAATCCTCTTCCCAGAATTCTCCTGTTCTCATTGCCCTGCCTCTACTTCCTGACTGGCTACTGGCCAATCAGCATTTTATTAAGCAAGCACAAGAAACAAATGTTTACAAGGTAAAACCATTGTCCCACAGCACTGCCATATTATTTTTAATTAACAATCTATATCATTTACATTAATTTGAGACAAAGAAAATACAGTCCAATATATTACATAAAACCAAAACTTCTATGAATACAGAGGATATCACTATTCTAAGCATGTAAACTTTACAATAATATACTTGAGAAAAAATCTGACAGAATTGCATATCCATAATTACTGTAAAAATATCAGTCTGTTCTCTCAATTATTGTCATACTAAGCATTCACAAAGATTAGTAATATCAGTAATATAGAAAACCTAAATTTCATTCCCAGGAAATTTGCCCACGTGGTGTCTCTTCAATGATTCACCCAAGGAAAGTTAAAGTACTTTAAAATATTTACGGAGAAAGAAGAAATTTTATGGCCTAAAACAAAACTCGATAAATATGACAGCTATCATAAAATGTTCAAATACATATCTGCCATATGTCACCACTACCACAATCTTACGTATATACACAAGGAAATGGAAGAACTGTATACAAGTGTTCATAAATTTATATTTTAATAGTCCCCAAGTGGAATCATCCCAAGCATTGCCAACATATGAATATAGATTTCATAATACTCACAAATATTTTTATCACAAAATGGAATATTGATATCAGTGAAAAATACATTAAAAGTCATAACCAGTGGTTCTTAGTCTCCCTAATGCAGCAACACTTTAGTACAGTTCCTCATGGTGTGGTGACTCCAATCATAAAATTATTTCATTGCTACTTCAAGATTGTAATTTTACTACTGTTTTGAATCATGATTTAAACATCTGATATGCAGGATATCTGATATGGAACTCTGTGAAAGGGTGGTTCGATCCCTAAGTGGGTCACAACCCACAGGTTGAGAACCACTGCCCTAAACTGTATTCTTTTAGACTGTATCACTTCCAAGTAGAATTACATTTATTTTTGTGATAATGAACTTACAGCTTTACACATGTGTTAAAGTACATTCTCTATAAGTATACATAGTTTAGTGCCCACCAATTACACCATCAATAATGTTGTTATACTAAAATAGTAGTCTTCTTGCTCCCAGGAAAACATTCCTGAAGCCCTAAGGTCACAAACTTTAAAAGAATTCAGTAACAAGATCTAGATACTTCTCATAAAAGTTTTCCCTCATTCCTTATCCAGAGAAGGAAAAGCAAATTAGGATTTTACCACAGTCCTCACAGCATTTCTCACACTGTAAACCTCTAGTAATATTAAGTGTAGAGAAGTTTCCCTTCAAAGATTATTCAGAAGTTCAAAAGAATGAAATAGTTAATTTTGTTTTAAAAATATTTCTTTTTATTTTTATTTCCCCCCTAAAATATGGCATCCATGCAACCAAATTTATAGAAACTGCTTAATAATTAGGAATCTTGCCTTGTCCTGAATTCCTGTAACATTTCTTTTCTTCTGGAAGTAGAATTAAAGGTGGCATTTCTTATATTTTAGTGCATTTTCTGCTTTCCTTTGATTACTAATTTAATAAGCTTATAAGCATTTCTTCTTTAGCAAAGATTGGTTTATTTTCTAGTGGGAAGATAATAAAGAAATAGCATCTTTTTTGAGGCAGGTTTTTTTCAGTAGCTTTGGAGTTTTGGAGTCTGTCCTGAAACTTGCTCTGAGGACCAGGATGGCCTCGAACTTGCAAAGATCCACCTGCCTCTACCCTCCGAGTGCTGGAATTAAAGGCATGTGCCACCACTTCCCAGTAAGAAATATCTTTAGAGTAAATGAAACATTTCACAATATGTTTTTTTTTCTCCCATCTTTCTTATTTTCGTTTGACTTGTCAGCAAACAAAATTGGGTAGACGACTCAGTCATGACGATCTAAATTCGGATCCTGAGCACCGACAAAAAATCCAGGCACCTGCCACTGCCAAGGAGGGACTTAAAGGAATAAGACATTCAGCAGCTTAAAATGTTTCTGTCTGTGTTCCCAGTCAGCGGGAGAAAACTGGAGGATGAACATGACGTTTTTCTTGCTTCTCTTCACTCTCCTAAAAAGCCGTATCAACGTGGTGCCCATGTAACCAGATTTACATGAATTACATGCAGATTAGGGAACTTGCCTTTTTGTTATGAATTCATTAATCTTAGTGTTGGGGAAGCAGAGACAAGAGTATCCCTGGAGCTCACAGGTCAGATATTCTAGTCAAAACAAAAACATGTGAATATAATAAAAAAGATTTGTGAGAAAAGGGGGTTGGTAGTAGGGGAAGGGAGACAAATGAAGGTAGGATCAAACAGAATACAATATACTTAGGTATAAGATGTCCAAGAACAAATTTAACAATAAAAACGTCTTAAGTAAAGATAGAACATGTAGATAAAGACACCCAACATAAACATCCTGCATCCACATGCACATACACACACATATGTGCACACATGAACATGAGCAAATACACATGCATATGATACAAAAATTGTCTTAACTCACAGACCTAACATTCTAGAAAAAATATTTTATTTTATTTTTACCATATCATATAACTTAAAAAGTTTCCTAAATTTTCTATGTACTAGAGGAAATCCCATTGTGCTGCTAGAGGCAGAAAAAATAAGAAAGATGACAGAGTGGCAAGGAGCCATTCTGAATTCATTTTGAAAAATTTTTCATGGTGACAGTCATTAGGAGAATAAAATTCGGAAAGATTAGGCTTATCAGTCACTTTTCTAGCACTCAACATTTTGAAAATACTCTTTTATACCTTATATTATTTGCAGTAGATTTTCTGTGTAATCCATTTTTTTATCTTCTAGTACATAGAAAAGTTAGGAAACTCTTTAATTTGTCAACATGATAGGTAGACTGAAATAAAGTAACATATACGTGCATGAATGGTACCTAGGTAGGATGGACTGGTGAATGGACCAATGGATGGTAGACAGGTAGATGACTGGATAGATAGATAGGTAGAGCAGGACATACAAAACTGACATGCCTGAATCACATACTAAAGTTCTTTTAATAGAGTACCCTAGATAACAACCAATTTATTCCAACATTATGCTTTAATACTTTAAAGAAGTTAATCCCTTCTCAAACAATGAGACTGTTTAGTCATTAGCTATATAGCATTAACCAAGCAATCTAAACAAGTTTTTATAATTAAATACTAAATTCCAAAAGACTACCCATGTTTAATGATATGTTATCATTGATCTCAACTCATAAAATTTACCATAAATATCTAAAAATACAAAAATAACACTGTGAGAAACTGACCTTAAGAATTATGTTATAATTTTATTTGTCATAGAAAAGAAAAAAGAAAAATGTCCTTTCTGTCTATATAATAAAGCTTGTGTCCAGGGTATTAAAACCATTGCTGGAATAACTGTATCTTATGTTTATTAGTTTACTGTAACAATTAACATTTATTTTCTAAGATTCTAATATATAAAATGCTATTTTAGTAATTTCTAGATTTCATAGATTTAGTCTTCCATCG
Source organism: Bramus lutescens (assembly GCA_001685075.1). Taxonomy (NCBI): domain Eukaryota; kingdom Metazoa; phylum Chordata; class Mammalia; order Rodentia; family Cricetidae; genus Bramus; species Bramus lutescens. Next base: position 48,599 of record LOEQ01005539.1, on the reverse strand, counting down.
TAACATTTCTGAGAAATCTGATAATTTGATTTGATACATTGCAAACATTATTCAAGTATTTGAGAAGATGCATTAATTTGACAAACCAAAGGTCTTGATATATCATATTTCCCAATGTGCCCTGCTGACCTTTCGAAGATATGTGCCATTTTCTTTCTGATGTCTTATCTGATCTCAAAAATAAATGAACACAAAGCAAAAGGCCCTTCCACTCTAATTCTCAAGGTGACATTTAAGACTGACATCCTGCTAGCAGAAGAAGATCTCAAAATTTATTCTTGTCCTGTGGGGATAAGCAAATCATTAATATAAGAAGGTATCAGGCCATTAAGTGCTTTAAACGTCCACGATAAAACTTTAAAATCAATGGGAACCCTGACAGGAAGCCAATATGAAAACTGGTGGACAAAAGTGATGTACTTTGAACAGGTAAGTAGCCTCGCTCAGTGAATGAGATGAGTCTGGAGATTGATTTATCAAGAAATCGAAACACCAAGATGTTGAACCAGTCCACTCCTGGTGATTATCACATTGCAGAAGTTTCAGGACCAATCACACATCTTTACTCAAAAGATGTGCTGCAGGAAATAACCAGTTCTTCAGAAAGCATCACTTAGTAACTGGACTCGAATTCTTCATCACGCTAACATTTTGCAGAAAGCCACATTGTCACATTCCACAGGGCAGAGCGACTCGCATGTGAAAATAATACATCTGCAGGCATGTTTTACATAAATACTATTTGAACAATAAACAATTGTTGAATGCAAATATCAAAATGAAAGTGTCCTTTGTTTTTAAGCTATACTTCTAAGCTGCAAAGTTTCCAATTTATAGGGATAGCTCTGATTACCTATTGATATGGTTTTGTGTAAAAAATGCCTGAGATGAAGGGGGTAATAAGAGCTAATTTATTAATTGTAAGTACTTAGTGCAAGACATACAAGGGCTGATTCAACCTACTACTGGTACTTCCATTTTAAAGATAAGGAGATTGAGGCACATCTGATAGATAACGCAAACTCACAAAGATTCCAAGACTTGTAAATGTCAAAATTAGTACCCTGACTCTAGAAACTGCAGGCCTGGCATGGACACAGTATTTTAATAAATGTGTGTCGCCATTCACATCTCTGGGTGTGTAAATATAATTTGAAGAAAATCAACAAATGGCTGTCATATTGAAAACAGAGAAAAAGTAAATTGAGGAGAAATAAAGCCTCTAGACAGTATAACCTTTCTCTTAGTGCATCAAAACTTTCCATGTTCATACTCAAATGCCTATTTCACATTTTTAAAAATTTTTTTATTAAAAATTTCACTTCCTCCCCTCCTCCCATTTCCCTCCCATTCCCCCCCCCACTTCCCCTCCCCCTC
>LOEQ01005539.1:7684-32566 GCA_001685075.1 Bramus lutescens | reverse complement strand
CCGACACACATCCACTATTCAGAGACTATAAGACCTCCCCTGGGGTGTCAACAAAGTCTGTCACATCACGCTGAGGCAGGACCAAGACAGAAGCAAAGTTCAGGTTAATACATAGTTTGCTGTCCTCTGTGAATAAAAGTATCTATTCAGAAAAACAGTACATGATAACCTAATAAAAGGATTTCAGAAGGTGTAAACTAAAGTAGAAGCAAGAACCTTTGATTCTGAATCAAGCTAAGGAATTACTGCCTACTTAAAATTAAATTTGATTGAATGTTAAAAAGATATAAATAAAAAGGTCCAATTTTGCCAATTGATTATGTTCAATGTGAAAGTACATCTGTTACAAAGACATCTGATTTTAATCATAGCAGCAATTTTGGAAGGAAATTTGCTAGAAGATGTTCAGTAGCTACGTAATTAGTATTTAATGTGAAGACATTATCATGTACAAAATCACCCATATTTCTAAAAGTTCATATTCTTGAGGCCTACCCTACACTGTACATGACAGGACTAGAAGTAGGGTTTGAAAACTAATGTTTTGCTGGGATATTTGGTTTATTCATATGGAAATGTATTGATTCTACTTTGAATAATCCTAATTTTTATGTTGTTGTCACATATTAAAAATCTTTAAGATATCAAAAGTTTAAAATATTCTAAAATACTAAAACAAATGTCTCTAAAGATATTAACAGGAGTTGTTTGCCATTCTCAAATTGACATTGCATTTTTGTCTTTATTTATTCATTTAAAAAATTTGTTTTTACAAATCCATTTACTTCTTTTACTGGGCATGATAGGATAATTTTATGGAATAAACAACATAGATTTATAATTCTAATGTAAAAGAAAGGCTCCGTGGTAGTCGGACTTCTTTAGAGAGGTAGAAGCAATAAGAGATGGAAGTAAATGTATTCTGGAAGTGGGCTCAATCAATCACAGGAGCTGTGAAATAGCAGAGTCTGCCATCTGCAAGGCAGGTTTAGTCAAAAAGCTCTGTGGGAGAAGGAGTCCCTCTGTGTAAGTCCGGAATTCAAAGGCTGGAACCTTAGAACTACTATCTGGGGACAAGCGAAAACAGTTGCTCATGCTTAGAAAGAGAGAGAATTGATCTTTTCCTTCTTTTCTGTGAATTGGAAGATGTAAGCTCAGAAAGAATAAGAAGTTACCTTTTTCTTCTGTTCTATGAATTGTAAGATGCCCATCCATACTAATGAAGGGCATGTTTCATCCTGTGATGTACTGACTCAAATACTGACCCCTTCTAGGACACACTCAGACAAGCCTAGCAACACTGTATTAGTACCTATCTGGGCATCCCAAGTAATGTCACGTTAACAGAAAATTAACCATCATGTTCATACTAGTTGCAGAAAAAATTTCACATGTTTAATGTTGAATAGAGGACATTGCCAATCTTGGTATCTGCCACTGAACTTCATTACTGTTTGGGAAATTCTGCACTTTATGTCTTGGGTTGAGAGGTAAAAAATTCCTTTTCACATAGAAACTTGTACCCTGTCTGCAAAACCTTGTTTGTGACAACAATCGAAGTTCCCTCAGATTCAGGAAGATGAAGATAAACAAACTATTTCTTTTTGTACAGACCGTCCTAACGCTACAAAAGACACTGAGAGCCATCCAGTGCCCTTTTAAGATATTCTTACCTAATAAACAGAACAACTTTATTCTGCTTCTCAAATCTAGGAACTCAGAAGAATACACAAAGACTTGGGTTTAAAACCCATTTAAAATAGGTCTGGGATATTTGGGGAAGAGACATTGAAAGGCTTGTACTGGCTTTTGGGAACCCATTCCCTTTGGATGGATACCTGGCTCAGCCTAGATACAGTAGGGAGAGCTTTTATCCTTCCCTGAAGCAATGCCTTACCTTCTCTGAGGAGTGAATGGGGTGTGGGGAAGGAGGAACATGGGCACGGGAGGAGGGAAGGAAGTGGGAACTGGGATTGGTATATAAAATGAAAAAAGATAGTTTTTTAAATAAAATAATCATATTTGAGAGAAGAAAAAAAGACAAAGGAAGCCAGAGGAAGTTTGCTTTGAGGTTATGTCTTGTAGAAATGTCAGACGCCATGATGTCTCATCAACATAGCTGCCTAAACATGGGCTGCAAAAGGACACCAACAATAGACACGTCAAGGTGGACAGAGAAAAGGCCATGGGGCCTAAACCTCAAACAAAGGACTACAGGCAAACTAAGGAGTTCTGAGAGTGGGTGGGAAGAACATACTGATTGTTTATCCAATACTGCATGGTCAGCCCTGAAAACATGCTCATGCAAGTGACAGCATATGAACTCTACTGCTGTATTTACATATTTATGAACACATACACATCGCCACCACCACCACCAAACAACAACAATGAAAGGAAAGGAAAAGAGGCCACAGAGAAAAAGAAAAAGAGAGTAAGGGGATGTGAGAGGTTTTGGAAGGAGGAAAAGGAAGGGGTAAATATTGTCTTATATTAATCCCAAATGTTTTTAAAAATTAAAAATATGTGGAAAACTAGGTCATAACAGCTTATTTAAGAAAAAAATCAATAGACGAAGTTGCTTCTAACTAATATAGTTCAATCATACCTGTATATGCTTAGGAAGGGAGCAGAGGCAAAGACAGCAGAGAAATGTGATTCTACTACACCACATTGGTGTACAGATACTTCATGCACCTGATTCAGATTTGTGCCCTGCATTCTGAAGAAACCTTTAGAAATGGTGTTTCAAGAGAAATCCTTGAACAACATAAAAAAGTCAAAGCAAATTAAATATATGCCAGCCTACATAGAAGATTCGATGAAGGTCTTGTGAACATTAACTCTGAATACACCAAGATTTTTCTGGAGAGAGAAAATGTGAAATTTGTACTGGTACCAGAGAGCAGCACATGAACAACACATTTCCATTATCATAAGGCAACACAGTTTCCTTCAAATAAAAAGGTTCTATGCTCGACAGTGGCTCACTAAAACAAAGGAAATAAATAACTCAGAAGTCTCATCAAGTTCCTAAAACTTAAGTGAGTCTCAAGAACCCTCCCTAAAGTTATATAAGCAATAAGGACCCCTGGGGAGAGAGGACTCTGTCTTGTCCAGCTTCCTCCCGTTATGCAGAGTGCTAAAGCAATGTAGTTTTTGGGTGTTGTCACCCAGACTGTGTAGGGTTTTCTGCACTGTAGCTGCCATAGAGCCATCCGACTTTACATAAGTAACCCTCATTCATATTTCTCCTATAAGTAACCCCAATAAACTTATTAGATTTCTTAGTTGAATTTGATGGAATAATTTTTGGCCTATTATCAGTGTACCATCTGGGATGTATAGGTGTTTGTTCTTATCCCCCCAGGAACCATCAGAGAATACTTAATAACAAAAGATACACAAGAAAGAAATAAGATCATTCAACATGAGCCTAAGCCTAATGATAATGTCTCAGAATGTAAAAAGAAAACTTTATGAAACATTAGGTGAAAGAAATGTGTTAAAGTATAGATTCATAACTCAGAAAATGTAATTTTATTTAAATGAAAATAATTTTAATTGAAAATTTGTAATCTATTATATATACTATAATCAATAGATCATTCAAAAAAGTGCATGGGATCATAGTAGGAAAAGTTATGAAAATAATTCGAAAAGTCTGAACTGTGTAGACAGGCTTTGTTACAGAGCATAAGGGTGTGTGTCCTAAGGCATTCTGTGAGGAATAGTCACTTCGGCTATATGAGAATTGTAAAGTAAAGTAACTTTCTAGAAGTATTTTAAATAATACCCAGTGAGACATATTGGTACATGGATCACTTAAAATTTGCTCTTGTACTTGGAGTTAACTGAAAGTTTAAAGTTTACATGTAAGGCAAGATATAGCATAACTATTAAAATCAGTTCACCTTCTTAAATTTGCTAGAATGATCTAAAATTTCAGTGTATAAAAATTTCTACTCAGCTTCATTTATTTATATGTGTCTTATTGTGTGTGTGTGTGTGTGTGTGTGTGTGTTGAGACAATGTCCCATGTAGTCCAAGCTTGCCTTAAACTCCTGATCTTTCTACCTCCACCTCACAAGTGTTGAATTTACAGTTTCCACCATATCTAAGCTCAGTTTTGGAAAGCCTTAAATAGAAAAAGGAATATAAGAACCAGGGAAGGGAGGGAAGAAAAGAAGTTCCGTGAAATACTGATTCATATGCCAATTTTTCCTCAGCATCTTGGCATCCCAATTCTCTCCATCTATTAAAACCTCAAGGCTGTAAAAGGTAAAACAAGATTGGGACTATTTCACAATAAGCTTGGAATCAACCCAAGGATAAAGGCATGTCTGTGAGTTAAGGAAAGCAGAATGTGTGATCATTTTGTGATGGGGTGTCTTGGGCACTTCCAGGTCAGCTTATAGCTCCATTTTGAGGCAAAGAAGAGATGAATATGCATTAGCCCATGCAGAGACTGGAAAAATGAAAAGTACATATTAACTTATTAATAACACCAGAACTTAAGAGTTAAGAGCACACGATTCTCTTTGTATTTTTCAATTCTGTCTATGATCCTTATGAGAGCTACACTGTAGGGAAAATTTTGAGTCTGATTACAAGGCTGTGAAATATATACATTTTTATAATTGTTACTTTTTAAAATGACTAAATGAGAAAAGAAATATATGAAAGCTCCCCCCTCCAAAGATTCATTCTTCTAATGCACATGTGCTCCCCAGATATACAAAAGGGACCAGATTGATTCCTTTATTGTACAGGTAGATTAACTGCATGTCATCTCTTGACTACATGAAATCTCTCCTCCATTCCACAGTTGGCCTACTTAGCCCCTAGGGTTATTTTTATTATAGATAGGGATGATAAACCTCAAATTTCCAAAGTTTTATGAGATTTTTGTAGTGGCACTGTGTAATGAAATCTACTTCATAAATCCCTAGCTAATTTTCCTCATTTACTCCATCTACTTTCACTGTGTGCAAATATGCCTTTTACTTGAAGGCTCACTCCATTGCTCTAGATTAAACATAAATCTACAAATCCTTCCCACAGCAATAGTGCTGAAGCTTGGAGAGATATCCCACCACTAATCACTGCTGTGACAAGGTGACAATTTCAGTGCCACGTAGACCATGCCTACATTTTCAGGAGGAACCGTTCTGATATGCTCTTGTGTAGAGGAATCCTACAGGGTCAGTCTATAAGTGACTGGTTTATGGGCTTTCCATGGAGAAGGCAATACTTCTGGATGTAAGATGATGAGCAGGCAAGAGTATCAGAGCGTTCTCAAAGCACAGGACATCTGAAGAGCTGAATGGTTCACTAAACAGGAATCTAGGAGTAAGACGTGAGATAAAAAACAAACAAACAAACAAACAAAACCAGGAGGGCAGTATGCATTGCCAACTACAAGAAGCTGGAAGCAATCAGCAAGGTAAGAAATACTCAGAGGAATTTGTAGATAATGGGGAAACATGGCATGTTAGTCTAGGAATTGTGCCCTAGAAACTGAGGTCTGTCCTCCACACAAGTCAAAAACTCAAACTCAAGAAGTTATGAAGTTTAGAGTAGGTTTAGTATCTCTGTGTCTTTATCAGGGATTGCTGATGAGATAAATATTTAGTGATGATAATTCAGCAATGAGCCAAATTTTCTCTGTACTTGTTCATTTGATGATCATAGCTAGTCCTAGGCTCAAATCCGTCACTGGGGTCCATTCTGTCAATGTATCTGGATGCCTTTCTATGGCATTACCTCCAGACTCTCCTCAGAGACATATTTCTCCAAGATACATCCAGATCTCATTCCTGTACCTTTCCCAGTCCTTACTCCACAGCTGTTTTTGTGCCAGCAAAAGCATTAGGACTCACCTTGTTTTTTGATCTAGCCAGCATCCTTTATTCTTTCTTCACAGACTACACTTGTTCTGTAATAATTTCCAAATTTTCATTAGATTTTCTTACAAATATGTCAAAAATATGCTCATTTTTCTTGCATTTTCACTACTAGTCTTTTTGTGTCTTCTTGAATATTTATAGACAGAAATATCAGATTGACTCACAGACCAAGCAAGTGCACATTTTCTTCCCTGTTTAGAGGTACTTATGGCTCTAGATCAGTATTATTCTAGAATTTACATTGTGGATTGGGGGGAGATAGCTAGGGAACTTAAGAAAGAAGTTTTAAGACTGTTGCTGTTCTAACCACCTATGTTCACTCAGATTATATAATTAAAGTAGGTGATGCAAGAGACTGAGGTGTAAAAATAAAGTTTCTCAACTGGTGTTCTTATTGGAATGCTAAGTGTTTTCATTTGAAGCTAAGATAAAGGAAGTATTCCATTAAATGGTCTCTGAACCACAGCCTTTTTTCTAGTGTCTTCAAATCACCTTCCAACCACCCACACCACCTTCTCCAGCTGCGTTTCTACCACAGAATATATATTACTAACATTAGATCTAGATTCTTTTCAGCCTATTTAGTATTAAAGGCATATGGTCTTTGAGAACCTTTCCTGAGTTATTCTAACTGCCCCATTGAGTTTCCTTTCACTTTTTAAATAGATTCCTGTTTTGTCCATAGAATATGCCACCTATTTCCAGATGATTATCAAACTTGAACTCTGACCTCTTCCACATCTGCTATTATCCTCTTCTTTTTTAAATGGCTTGCATGTGTAGTTCATAGGACAACCTTAGGTGTCAGTCCTTGCCTGCCCTCTTGTTTGAGACAAGGTCTCATAAGCTCTGAATACCCAGAATATCTTTTTCAAAATCGTCTTGGAATGCTCCTGTCTCTGCCTCCTGTCTCACTGTAGTACCATTAAGCTTAGAGATGTGCATACTGCATCTGGCTTTACGTGTGTTCTGGAAATTTGAGAGCAGGTCCTCATACTTGGATGGCAATTGCTTTGCCCTGTAGGACCAACAATTAATTTCACCATATTGCTTTGTACTGGAACATTGCATTCTACTAGAATGTTAGTTCAGGGCCAATGACATCTTATATATCTGTTCAATTAAAGGCTCCCAAATCCAAGAAAGCCATAACAGGATATTCAATTAAAAAATTCAATAAAAAAGAGAAATAAGAACAAAGGTGAAGGAGGATAATATAATGTGCTATGAATGTTTCAAATATCTTTGGTGTTATTTATTCCTTCTCTTTCCCCTATATCTTTAGTGTGCTCACTCCCCTGCTAATTAACTCCTCCTCTGCTTTATCCATTTCATTGTGGGGATCCTCTTTCCCTCTTGGCCTGTCCCTGGCCATCACTCCCAGAGGGGCAAGAGGCAAAAAGGGCAACAGAAAGCTTTGTAATACCCATGAGCACTAATGGAGACAGCCCACAGACATCAGTGAATCAGATCAATTTTATTCAAAAATATAAGGAATATATAGAATTGGGAAGCCTTGGGACAAACCCTAATTTTCATTAAGTGACAAGCTCCTGTCACAACGCTTTGTCGGTGGCAATAGGCTCCTAGAGCTGAACTTCTAGCACAGGTCTTCTTAGCAGGGATCTGTGTCAAGGGTCAAGCTAAAGATGAATTAAGCAACTGGTTTAGAGACAGCTTTTAGATAAAGTCGGTCCTCCAGGCCCAAGGACATTCTCCAGATAAGGGCGAGTAGAAACAGGGAGTTCTGCTAGAGGGAGGGGCTCCATGTTGCCAAGCAATGGAGATAAGTTGCCAGGCCATGGGGAGGCAACCTGTACCAGCCAGCAATGTCATCCAACTCTTTCCTCTTCATAGTACCTGTATCCTGTTACCCATTGCTATCACGATCATCATCATCATCATCATGATCATCCTCCTCATCATCATCATCATCATTTATGCCCCGGCAACACTTAACTTGAATGGGCAGCCCATTTATGGCGGTTCTCCAGTTGTTCCTATCCTGGGCAGTCCTAGATGCTTGCGTTATTGTCGTACCCAAGGTTCCAGTCATCCTTTATGCTGTCTATCCAGTGGTTTTTGGGCCTCACTCTTCACCTTATTCCATGCACTCCTCCAAGCAGTGCTATCTTCAGGCATCTGCCATCATTCATTCTCATAAAGTGCCCAAATTATCTCAAGCAACATTGCCGTATCCTGTAGTTTACTTCCTTCTGCAGATGGAGATGTTTCTTGTTGTCCTCACTGCCCAGCCTATCTCTTTGTGTGACGCCTAGAATCCTCCTGAGACACACTGTCTCAGACACATTCTGTCCCTGTTCTGAGGATCAGCGTTTCATTGTCCAGGTTTCAGTGTAGTAAAGAAGGCGGCTCAAGACAAGAGTCTATATACCTGTAATTTTGTGGTTGTCATGTTTCTTGCTGACCAAACCTTTCCAAGCACCTTGAATGCAGCCTTCTTTATCCTTATCCACTTCTTGGTGTTTGAAATAGTTCCCTCCTTTGGGCTGAGGTCTCCTGGTAGCTGCCTCCTCAATGGCAAAACTGGAAACGACTGCCTAAGTTGTCTGGAAATCTGGGGAATTTAGTATGTGAATGGAAAGAGATCCAGCTGGGTGGCTAAAGGCTACCACATGAAGAGGAAGAGACCTAGTCAGTCGTTCTCATCAATTCAGGCCATAAAAAAACAAACCCAATATGGACCAGAATCCCACTGCTAAATACACTCAAATATTCATCTTTATATTCACAGGTAAGTGTAACTCTCATTCCTCATCTTTGATCCTTTTACAGGAGACAGAGATCATTGCAGAGAGCCACTACTGATCAAAATGCAGAGTACACTTGATTGGGAGGTCCTCAGCCCCAGTTGATACATCTATAACACCACCCTCACACCCAAGATACAGGGAACATGGCAGAAGAGGGGGTGGAAAGATTCTAAGAGACTCAGGAAGTCTGCCGCCATGGGTCTTCTAGATGTAACTGGGAAGTTACAACCATGGAATCTGGACGATATGGCTGCTGAACAAGACTGAACATTGACAATAGCAGTACACATGTCAATGTGGAGAGAGGATATTTCATGGGGTCCCTAGATAAAGAGCTACAGGCAAATCGTGACTGCTGAGAGAAGGAGATTTAATCTTCCCTAGGGTGAGCCCTTAAGTGGTTAAATACTATCATGTTGTCAGGCATAAAAATACACATACAAGCAACAATAAACAGGCTTAGTGGGTTATATTGATATAATTATTCACAACACATACTCACATGCATAACAATAATAAAGAAAAGTCCATGAATTTGAGATGGAATAGGAGAGAATGGGAGAGATTAGAGAGAGGAAAGGGAGAAGGGAAAATGATGTGATTATATTTTAATTAAAAAATGGAAATTTATAAATGCTATATGCAATGAAATATGGCTCTATATGAATGTGTTAATCATTTTAACTTTGTAGCATTGAAATATACCCATCTGTTTGAAAGTGATGGGTACCTAATTCCTAGCAGTATTTTCTTGGCAATATGGTGTTCTTTCTTTGAATATTTCAATCAATCATTTCACACTTATTCCCACTGTTTAATAGTAAATTGTTTCTTGCAAATTATTTCTGTCTAATGTTTGTAAATTGGACTAATTTTTACTGACATATGATATAAATTAAAATTTTTAATACATAATTTATCTTCCCTCAGAAACAATTTTTTAGAACAGTAAATCTTATATTATACCATATTAAGAAGTTAAATACATGGAAATATTTAAATGTGTAAGTGGTATTGCCATTAACCCTACTTAAATATTTTAAGTAAAATAAGCATTAATTTTCTATTTAAACTATAAGGATATGTTTCATACATAAAATTATTTTGGTATATTAGGTTTCTACAAAAATTTCTATTCCTCAATAAGTCCATGCATTATATCTTGAAAATGAATATATTGAAGTGATTTCAGAAAACCTGTTTTGTTACATAGAGTACCAATTTAAAATTTGTCAGAGTTTAGAAATAGAAAAAATGTTTCTAGAGAATAAAATTCAATAGATGTCTATTGTTGAAATTTATTGTAATCTTTACACGAGATTTTGTTTAAGAACTTTTATTGCGAAATACATATAGATCAACAGCACCTAAGCTATAAAAATCCATTTGTAAAACCTTGAATATTATGCTAGATATTATTAGACATTTATAAAGTGCCTCAGGTTGACATACAGGAGTTCAGATTTAATCATTTCACACAATAAAAGAATAACTCCATGAAAATATGATGCAATATAAGAAATTACTTTGAAAATTTGGTTTCCCTGATTCAAAAACTTCCTATTAAATCAAACTTTCCAGTAGAAATGTTCATGAAGTGGTCATTTGGTGTCAGTCGATTGCATGACAAATATGATGCAAGTTTTCAGGAAGCAAGTGTCACAGAATGAAGTCAGTGTAAGTGTTCTGTTTCACGTGCATTCGCATGTCCTACACTCTCATCCCCACAAGCTGTGGATTAACAAGAATTCTAGCTACATATAGTAATAATGATTAAGGTAAGTGAATTTTGGCAAAACTTAGCAACTAGAGTCATTTTTCAAAATTCAAAGATGACAATTAGACAATAGAAGTCATGACAGACTGACAGCTGATATGGTTTAAATAGTAGGAAATTGTAGTGTTTGTATTCACAATTATCAGTTAGAGGAGAATGTTAATATTACATAGTGAGGAAATGACTTACAAAATATTTTCTATGGTTTATCTCTGTGTTTTTAAACAGACTTCACAAAATAATGTAAAGAAGTATAGAAAGTCTGAGCTCCAGGACCATATTTTAATAGAATATTTTAAGTAAATGGATTTAGTGTGATGGATAATATTGTCAATTTGATAGGATCTGGAGTCACCATGAGGACAAACCTCTGGGTTTTGCATTGCAAGGGGTGAAAGATTGTAACTTTCAAGTGATGTATTTGCGAGTCAAGCTGACAAGGAATAATAACTATGATGTTTAAGGGTGACTGTGATCCTGACAGGATCCACCCAGGAGCCCAACCTAAGGGTGTGCCAGCTAAGGGTTGTCAAGACTAGGGAAATGAAGTGTATAGACCCAGCCTAACTTCTAGAATAAGCAAAAAAGAGAGAAAATGTGAAGTAAACACCAGCATTCATCACCACTTTCTACTGAGGAATCCCAACATGACCAGTTCAAAAACTCCCACACTCTGACTTCCCCATCATTGAAGACTATACCCCTCAACTAATTCTTTTAAAAAATGTATTTGTTTATTTATTATGTATACAACATTCTGTCTCCATATATGCCCGCACCACCAGAAGAGGGCACCAGATCTCATTACAGATGGTTGTGGGCCACCATGTGGTTGCTGGGAACTGAACTCAGGACCTCAGGAAGAGCAGCCAGTGCTCTTAACCACTGAGCCATTTCTCCAGTCCTCAACTAATTCTTTAATTGCTTTTGCAGATTTTTTTCATAACAACAAAACAAGCAAGCAGTTCATTTAGTGTCCTAAACTTTATTCTTGCTATCTGTCACATTGTAACAATCATGTCTATCTTTCATAACTCAGAGATACAAGCAATAATAAACAAAATAGAGTGTAAGAATTAAAGAAATACTTAATACTAATTAGAGAGTGAGTGGAATCTATTTTAGCTACTTTTAACGCCACTTAATAGTATGGTACTATGGGCCAAGAACTACAAAAGACATTTCAGTTTCAAGCCCTGTGGTATAACATTTGACACATGACAAAACTGTCTAATAATGGTCCTGAGTGCTTGAAGGATTGTGCCACGATTTGCACTTACTTAGCAAGTACAAATGTGAATCTCGATCACTTTAAAACAACAACAGTAAACAGTCACACACAGTTGAGAAGTTGTTCATGTGGACAAACAGTATCAAAGCCTACCGTACACTGCTCAAGTTTGTAGAACTCAATGTGAGAAGGAAAAATGTATCAGAGAGGTTTAAATGATACTGCAGTAGGACACCATCGTGGGCTTGGTTTAGGGAAATAGTTTGTGAACAGGACATGACAATAGATAATAAAAAAGAGAAAATTGAAAACTTGATTACTTTAATGTTAAAACACCCATTTATCAAAGGCTTCATTGCAAGTATAAGAATGGCAAACGGAGAATGAGAGAGGATATTTAAAGTGTGTGATTGACCAAGGGTTTGTATCCAGGGCATATAAAACATGCTAGACTCCATGCCCAGCAGTAGATAGTAAGCAAAACATGAACTCAAAAATGATTTGAAGATTTAAAGATTTTTTATGTCATATTGCTTTGATTGGGTATTTTTTATGTAACTGGTATTTTGCTTATATATTTTGATTTACAATTTTCTTATTGTTTTGTGGTGTGTGTGTGTTTCTTGTGATTTTGTAGTACTGCTTTAATTCTTTTTTTTTTAATTTGCTTGTTTCATTTCTAAAGCAGGAGAAAAAGAAGGCATGGAGTTGCATGGGTAGAGAGTACAATGCCTGGGTACCCAGTACAATCTGGGAGGAATTGTGGGAGAGGAAACCATTATCAGAATATATTCTATGGAATTTCAGTAACATACTGCTTAGAAACCAATAACAAAAAAATCACAAAATCTAAAGAGGGAAAATAAGTAGCTGGCCAATGTGCATATAAAAAGATTGATCATTGAGTTGAGTCAGTTCTTGTGGGCTCAACATGAAATCTTGCTATGCAGGACTCATACAATAATCAATCCTAGAAATGTTTGCTGATAATATAAATTAAGAGGACTTCTTCAATGCCTATAGGAAAATGAAGTGGTAACACTGCTATAGAAAATGCCTGGTGTGATCTCCTGAAGTGGAAAATATACAAAACCTCAGAAGACAGAATCTATTCCTAATCTATATGTTAACTATGGAACTCATTCATACAGTGTGTGTATGCTAGGAAATAGGATCACAAATGTTAATAGCAACACAGCAGGAGAAAAATACAATTCCATCAACAAGAAAGCAGGTTCATAAGTTTTGATTCATTTGTACAATGAAATAAAGTAAGTTGAAAACATGAATAGGCCTGATATATCACAGGATAAATAAAGAAATATTAAATAAGAAAAACTAACCCTGAAAATTAAATCCCATGCATGAATATTTTATTTACATAAAAAATTTAAAAAGCTGAATTACTTTGTTTAGGAATACACATTGATTATATATAAATAAAGGAATTTGAGGAATAGAAAGGGGAAAATTGGAATTTTTTGAACTCATTAACTGAATTTTCATGACCTAGACAGTTTAGTCTTCATGTTCTAAAATTGTGAAGCTATATTCATTTATGATATGTCTATATTTACCCATATATTAAATTAATCTCATTAGAAAAATAGACTCTGGAAGTAAGATTAATAGACAAAAATCATTAAAAATGTTATAAAGAGTTTTAAAAATAAAAGCTAGACAAGTAGCTCAGAGAAGATTGTTAGACCTGTAAAGATAAATCAGTACCTTATGTAAATAGGACATTTAAAGCATATTTTAAGTATCATATGCAATTATAAATGACTTAACAAGTTGATTGTTGATGTCATGTCAAATCTCTGATTTGTGTCCTTACCAACATCTGTTAAAAAAATTATATGCAAATACCCCAGCATCTATTTCCGAGTGCACACAGTAATTTGTCTTCTATTATGAGGAATGATGACTGAAAAGCAGAAAAGGGAAAAATGAACAGATGCAACCATAAAGAGAAAGGGTTTATGATGCCAATATTATTTTAACTTATCAATACAAATGAGAAGTAATAAGAAATTGTCACTTTGTGATAAAATAACATTTGGTGGGAAAATGTTTAGATCATAAATGTACAAAAGATATCTGTGCAAAACTAATCATAGGAGGTAAAACATGGTAGCCAAAGGACATGCACAAGATAAAAATGCAATCTTTATCATGGCTTTATTTTTCTGTTTTGTTATTTTTGGTTTTCACAAAATAAGTAATGTTTTATGTTTTTATTAATGATTTATGTTCATATATCACATATTTAAGAGACAGAAATGTAGGCTGCTACATAAAGTATTTCTTTAGGCATGGATATTTGTAAATGTAAACAATAGGAACTTTCACAGTTGCAGGTGTGAACACTGAATAAGCATGAAAGGAGTGGCTTAAGGGTAGCAATAACAACAAAGGCCAAAGCGAAAACAGTTCCCGATACCTGGGCTCTTGTATATCTCCTTCCCTTCTCAGTTACTTATTTCAGGGGTTTCTTATCCCCCACAATCCCTAAACGCTGATTGGTTCCTCGGCTCCAGCCTTGTTTCTCTTGTTTACTTTATAACCTCACCCTCTCTAGTGATTAAAATAAAATATACAGCATGAACTCCTCCTACACTGTCCATATTCATTTCTGTCATTTCAGTCACCTTCAAGACACTTCCATCTAATGCTTCAGTTTTCCACATATAAAATGTAGTTTATAACTTTTCCACTGAGTCAGAATTTCTTGTGTGCTTGAGTTTGACAAACAACTTTACTATCCATTCATTAGCCCAAACAGACCCTGGAAATTTTTCTTAGCTCCTTATTCTCTACCAGAAATATTCCCATCTTCTCCTCTAAATACCCATCATCATCATCATCATCATCATCATCGTCATCATCATCATCATCATCATCATCATCATTATCATGCTTTATTAGTCTCCAAATAATTTGGTTCTCTGTAATGTTGCCAATGTTCTCTGCTGAAAAGGCAAGCCTGAAAATACAACACAGTTGCCTTCTTAACATTCTCTACTTCTCCATAATTCTTTTCTCTGTCACTTAAGCAATGTTTAATACCTAACAACATATAAAAACCTAGTTTTAAGATCTGATTTTATACTTTATTTGCATGCATATCATTACTGGAATACAAATTTCCCAAGAACCAATTAGAAGTTTCAATCATCATCACATTATCATGTATCATAAATATATATGGAATGAACGTATTCTTGGCATGGTTGCTTGCTGTAGACCAATGATGCTTAAAACTAAGAATTATTAACCTGTGATATACAGATAGAGTTCATGGATTTGTTTTCTCTGTTAACTGTGGCTAAAGTTAGCATTGTGCTTGAACCAGAAAATTTTAGTCCAACCTGTAAACTTGACAGTAATAAAATTGTAGATTTTTCACACATTTAAACTATTAAAGAAGCTTGGATTATTTAAGCCCGTAAAACAACGACTGGTTACTCTTACCATAGCAGATATTATCCACAGCTAGGCTCATCTCTTCTCATACATGAAGTCATGTAACTAAACAACAATTTTAAATGTTTTAGTATAAGTATCCAGCACAGCATTTTCTTTCAGAAATCCTTTGTTCTTGATTTTGTTCCTTGAAACAGAAATGAACAAACAGTAGTGCACCTTACCTTTCACTTGGCAAACAAAGTTAGCAAAACACCCGTTAGGAGATATACTATGATCCTTCTGTCTCAGAAACAGCTCTGGTGACTGCAAGAGATATTGAGGAGGACCCAGACGCTTGGAGGGGTGTATGTTGTAACTAAAGGAGAGAGGGAAAAGAAAGGGGGAGGGGGCATTCAAATTTAAAACGTAGCAATAGAAATAGTAAGGAATTTAAATCAGTGATTAAACTAAGAAATAAGCCAAGGCATGAGTTCAAAGGAAAGTAAAATATAGAATTAATGCTATACAATAAGAATTTATGTGCTAAAAGTTCAAGAACACTTGTGTTGTAGAAGTAGGAGTCCATTGGGCTATATGATAAGAACCTTCTGTACAAAAACTTAAGCAATACCGGTGCCTTATTGAGGCTGATCATATCCTCAGCCAGAAAAATTAACAAAGAAAATTTGAGTCACTTGGGAAGAATTTGGCAAAGATGATGAACAATTATAAAATATAGCTACCTAATATTAATATATCATCCAGTGAAATATTACCATTCCCACATGGGTGTCAACTGTTTGTCAAAACCTGTTGTTTATCACATAGACTCTCTCTAACTATTAAAGAAACAAAATTTTAATGAATCTTCGGTTGCTGGTTATTTGACTTTCATTATAATACATAGCCTACAGAATTACTTTTAAACTTCCTGTTCCTATCTTGGAAAAATTACAAATTTAGGCTAGTTTCAATAAGCATTTTGTATATAACTGTTTACCAGTGACCAATAACAAGGTACTCTTGAAACTATCCTTCTTGCCACAAATAAAACAGAATAGTGCAGAGGAAACAGATTTACACAATAAAACACAAATTCTTTCAAGAACCATGGTAAAAATATAGCAATTTATTATAGAAGATACCATGCACAATTTTTAAAATATTTTTCATTTAATTCATCCATGTACACAGATTTCTGTGTTAGTTGACTATAAAATGAATTGACAAGCAATGTCAAAGGAATGTAGGCAGAAGGAAGATTTTAATTAAATCAACATAAAAATTATAATTCAATGTGACATGTGTTATAAATACTATATAGAAAAAGTTTCTTGGTGAGTAATAGGAAGACCTAATCTGGTATGTATCCTTAATATTAATGAAATGACATTTTGGCTGAAATACGGAATCTCTGGGGATAGGCACAAAACAGAAGAAAGACAGCATAAACTGAAGATGTGAAAGAACTTGGTACCATCCAAGACAGGGGTAGAGGCAAGTCGGGAATGGCAATCAGTGAACTAGGGTAAGCATGGGGGAGGTGTTAAGGGGCAAAGCTGAAAGGCCACATAGAACTTAAATTCTTGAGTGAATGAATATTCCAGAACCTTTGCATAACTTAGATTTAATAAGGTAAAAACACATAATAATTACAAATAGTGAATGTTGCCTATTTCTGAATTATAAGTAGCCCACAGTGAAAGCAGGTAGGCTAAAATCATAAGCTTAATTGGGAATAATGCTGGAAAGCTAATATCACATGACAGAAATAATTAATACTTTGGAAAGATAGAGGCTTAGCCTGTTGGACAGGTACTCTTATGCAATTCCAGCAGGCAGGTGGTGAGGGGTTTGGGAGTTTGAACTTCCCATGGGATATGTAGTGTTCTCCTATATCTGCTTCCATCAGTTGCTGAATGAAGGTTCTATGATGACAATTAAGGTAGTCATCAACCTGATTACAGGGCAAGGCCAGTTCGTGCACCCTCTGCACTATTGCTTAGGGTCTTAGCTGGGGTCATCCTGGGAATTTCTTTAGTGCCAGGCTTCTTGCTAGCCCCATAATGGCTCCCTCAATCAAGATACCGTTTCCCTTGCTCTCCGACTCTGTCCTTGACCCATCTCTTCTATCCCATTCCATCATGTTCTTCTCCCCCTCTGTTCTCCCATCTCCCCTTTCTACCCTTCCTTCTCCCCCCTCCACATGCTTCCAATTTTCTCAGAATATCTTGTCTATTTTCCCTTCCTGTATATGGAAACTCATATATGTCTCTCTTAGGGTTTTTGTTAACCTAGGTTCTCTGGGGTACTGGACTATAGGATGGTTATCCATTGTTTTGCATCTAATATCCAACATGAGTGAGTACATATTTTGTTTGTCTTTCTAGGTGTGGGATACCTCACTCAGGTTTTTTTTTTCTAATTCTATCCATTTGCCTGCAAATTTCAAGATATCATTGGTTTTTGTTGTTTTTTTTTTAACCACTGAGTACTAGTCCGTTATGTAAATGAACCACATTTGTTTTTATCCATTGTTTGGTTGAGCGGCATCTAAGTTGTTTCCAGGTTCTGGTTATTCCAAATAATGCTGCTATAAACACACTTGGGCAAATGTTCTTGTGGTATAAGTGTGCATCATTAGAGTATATGTCCAAGAATTGTATTGCTGGGTCTTGAGGTAGATTGAGTCCCAGTTTTCTAAGAAATTGTCATACTGTTTTCCATCACAGCTGTACAAATTTTCACCCCCACCGGCAATTGAAGAGTGATCCCCTTACTCAGTATCCTCTTCAGCATAAGCTATTAGTGTTTTTTTTTTTTTATCTTAACCATTTGGACTGGCGTAAGATGGTACCTCAGAGTCATTTTGATTTGCATTTCCCTGACAGCTAAGGGTGTTGAGTAGTTCCTTAGCTGTCTTTCAGCCATTTGAGATTCTTCCATTGAGAGTTCTCTGTTTCGATCAGTTCCCCATTGTTAACTGGATTATTTTGTATGTTGATGTCTAGTTTCTTGAGTTCCTTACGTAGTTTGAAGATCAGTCTTCTGTCTAATGTGGGGTTGGTGAAGATCTTTTCCCATTCTGTAGGCTGCCATTTTGTCTTATTGACTGTGTTCTTTGCCTTACAGAAGCTTCTCCGTTTCTGGAGGTCCCACTTATTAATTGTTGCTCTCAGTGACTATGACACTGGTGCTATATTTAGGAAGTGGTCTCTTGTATTAAAGGCTACTTCCTACTTTCTCTTCTCTGACGTTCATTGTGGCTGGATTCATATTGAGGTCTTTGATCCATTTGGATTTGAGTTTTGTGCATGGGGATAGATAAGGATCTATTTGCATTTTTATTCATGTTGATATCCATTTACGCCAGCACCATTTGCTAAAGATGATTTCTTTCTTTTCCATTGTATAATTCTAGCTTCTTTGTCAAAAACTGAGGGAAGTCAGAGAATCATTAGGTCATACTTTGAAACCTATACTCCACAAAATTGGAAAATCTCAAAGAGACTGACATTTTTCTAGATAAGTATAATATACCAAAATTAAATCAAGACCAGATTTAAATAACAATTTAAATAAACCTATAACCCCTAAGAAAATAGAAGCAGTCATCAAAAGTCTCCAACCACCAAAAGCCCAGGGCCAGATGGTTTCATCACAGAATTAAACCAGATCTTGAAGAAGAGTTAATACCTATACTCCCTAAATTGTTCCACATGGTAGAAACAGAAGTAACATTACCAAACTCTTTTTACAAGGCTACAGTTACCCTGACACTGAAACCACAAAATGACTCAACTAAGAGAATTAAAGACCAGTCTCCCTCATGAACATTGATGAAAAAATACTCGATAAAATACTGACAAACTGAACCGAAGAATACATAAAAATAAATCCACCATCGTCAAGTTGGTTTCATCCCAGAGATGCAGGGATGGTTCAACATTAGAAAATCTTTCAAGGTAATCCATTATATAAATACACTGAAAGAAAAAAAACTGTATGATCATCTCATTAGATGCTGAAAAAGCCTTCACCAAAATCCAACACCTCTTCATGATATAGGTTTTAGAGAGATCAGTTATACAAAGAACATAGCTAAACATAATAAAATCAATATACAGCAAGCTAATAGCCAATAACAAGTAAAATGGAGAGAAACTCAAAGCAATTTCACCAAAATCAGGAACAAGACAAGTCTTTCCATTCTTTCCATCTCTGTTCAATATAGTCCTCGAAGTTCTAGCTAAAGCAATAAGAGAACAAAAGGAAATCAAGAGGATACAACTTGGAAAAGAATTCAGACTTTCACTATTTGCAGATGATATGAGTCTTTACAGAAAGAAATTGAAGAAGATATCAGAAGATGGATAGATCTCCCATGCTCTAGGATAGGCAGGATCAACATATTAAAATGGCAATCTTACAAAAAAAGAGCCACAAATTCAATGAAATCCCCATTAAAATCTTAACACAATTCTTCACAGACCTTAAAGAATAATATTCAACTTCATATGGAAAAACAACAACAAAAAATCCAGGGTAGCCAAAACAATCCTTTACAATAAAGGAACTTCTGGAGGCATCACCACCCCTGACTTCAAGCTCTACTGGAGAGTAACGAAAAGAAGTCGATAATGGCTTAAAAACAGAGAGATGAGCAAATGGTACCTGTTGTATCTTTAACCTCGGACATTTATATATTCTTTGTCATCATAACAGTTAAAACTCCAATAGCCTTGGTGAAAGGGATGTGGTATAAATGCCTCATTTGGGGTTGAACATTCTGTGTTCTGTTATTCTCTACATGTTGTTCAGTTGTGGATCTCTACATTAGTGACTATCTATTGCAGAAAGAAATTTCTCTGGTGGTGGTTTAGAGATGCACTGAAATATGGAAATAGCAATAAGCCACTAGAAGTTATTTTAATCTCTGCCCACTTAGCATAATAAGAGAAATAGGGCTCTGACCTGTCTACCCATGAGTTACTGGCCAGATAATGATACCAATGTGTTAAATCTTTCTTAGTTACTTTTCTATTGCTGTGATAAAACACTATAACCAAGCAATTTATTTAAAAAAGCATTTAAATTTTGGTATTAAAGTTTCAGAGGATTAAGATTCATGATGGTGGAGCAAGGACACAGTGGCAGGAAAATATGAGATTTTACATTTTGATCCACAAGTGTTAGGCGGAGAGATGGAGAGAAAGAGAGAGATGGAGAGATTGAGAATGATACAAGTCTTTTGAAACTTCAAAACCTATTCCCAGGGACACACCTTTCCCAACAAAGCCACACCTCCTAATATTTCTCAGTCAAACATTTTAACAACAGGAGATCATGTATTCAAATATGAAAGTCTATGGAGGACCATTCTCACTCAAAGCACTATAAATATAACGAAACAGGATTTAGATACAATCCAAAAGTGGTTGGCTACTCTCCTAACATCTGTGCCACTACTGTACCCGTGGACAAATCTTGGCATGACAGACACCATTGTAGTTCATTGGAATCACAGCTGGGTAAGCTGATGATTACTTTTTTCTTCTGGTAGCATGTAGAGCATCTTCCAGTGCTATGAAAGATAATGACTAGGGATGAAAGTTTTAGGTCAGTACCAGCGTGGTTTCATCATCAAGTTCTTTAGGGTAAGCACGAGCAATGACAATAGCCTGTAATGTTTTAGGGTTGATGGAACCCTGTAAATGGAGACTGCTCATTTCTTTCCCAGCTGCCAGACCCAAATAATCATACAGAAACTATATTAATTATAACACTGCTTGGCCAATGACTCAGGCATTTTTTAGCTAGCTCTTACATCTTGAATTAACCCATTTCTGCTAATCTATATATCACCACGAGGTTATGGCCTACCAGTAAGTTTCTCGTGCCTGTCTCCTTTGGCAGATACACCTTCTTTCTCTTTATATCTCGGTTAGGACTTCCATTCTGGGTTTACTCTGCTAAGTCTGTGGCCAAAACAGCATTATTTAGCAACCAAAGAAAGGAATACATGTACAGAAGGACATACCACATCAGAATACAACTGACCAAAAATTTTTTTTAAAGAAGTTAACTCATTTCTGGTGATAGGATTTGTATTTTCTAGTATGTGGTATCTTATGGTAGTATTGTGCCCTCATTATAGGGTAGCTTCATTTGAACTCCTTTTAAATATGTATTTGTACATATTTTAGGAAGCCATCTACAGTGGTAGATTGCTATATGGATTTCTCAAAAGGTCTTTAATACTGATTATCAGTCTCCACAGTCGATCCTCTTCCCTGCCAATCCCTCATCCAATGCATTTAATCCTTCCAGTTCCACTATTTTTTCTCCTAAGTGGAAAGAAGGCTGCTAAGGAATACTCTTAACATACACAAAGAGGTAGTTAGCATATAGACATCAACTTAAGATAAAATCTGCAGATAAAAGTGACAGAACTAAGGAATCTCGGGGAATAATGAGAACAGTGACCCAAGATCAAGATATAAATCCAGTCTGAGGTGACAGTGCACATTTTTTAAACCCAGGCATCAGAAGGAGGATCATGTCAAAAGGATAATGAATTTGTGGGCAGCCTGATTCACATGCATAGTGAAACCTTGCCTTTAAAAAGATAAAAAAACAAAGAAATCCCATCATTCAGAGTTATTGAAGATGCTGCTTCCAGAAAATTGAAAATGCTTGTGTAAGAAAGTAGGAAGGCAATCAGGGGTGTACCATGACGGAAGCCAATGCAGACGAGTCGCAGTCATTGAAAGCATTTGAGTCACGTACTAGTGAATCTATTTTACACTGTCCTTGGGGGCAGTTCCCAAACTTTCATAGTCTTTGATTGAAAGATCACTGGGAGAAGAGACAGCATTGGCCTCTACTTTCCCAACGTCCCTCACAGAACCCTTCTGCTAACTCTCTATTTATAGTCTTAGGGCTCTGGTCACTGAACCTTCTCTGCTTCTGTTTTAAGCCATGTTGTCGTAGGGCTTTCATGAATATATCAGCTCTTTTTTGCCAGAATATGAACACTGGGAGAAAGGCCCTTTACACTTGAAAGGAGAGGCAGGGTGGACCTCGGAAAAACTGTGCAACATAGATCTCTGCAGAAAGAAGGTGCAACCAATGTCTCTGCAGAAAGAAGGTGCAACCAATGCTTCTTGGCTGGCAGGAAATGTAAAGTGGGATTATTTGCATCAGAAGCCAGTCTGCGCAGGAATAGGAACGGTACTCCCCTTCTTTACTTGGATGTTATTGTGAGCCTTTTAGCTATATAGGGCCAGTGAAGTAGTAGGTTCAATTCTGTTCTTTAAAACATCAACAAGAGAAATAAGAACACACACACAGGAAGAGAGGGACACATAGAGGATTGGACGCTTATGGAATTTATTTTAAAAAGCCGCATTTTTAATCTTTTATAATAATAAAGCATCTAGAAATGGGCGAAGATGG
The DNA here is from genome assembly GCA_001685075.1 of Bramus lutescens. NCBI lineage: Eukaryota > Metazoa > Chordata > Mammalia > Rodentia > Cricetidae > Bramus > Bramus lutescens. The sequence goes on along the minus strand of LOEQ01005539.1, from coordinate 10,009 downwards.
TTTAGGGGAGATTAAGGGGGTATGAGTATCAGAATAAAGGAACTCGTTAAATATGAGGAAGAAGGAGGTGAAGACAGTGGAGTATGGAAAATCGCAGGGTGGGCTTGCATACCCCAGGTTTTATAAATGACAGGTGTTTTCTCCACACTGTGCTTCTCTGAGCCACAGAATCTTTAAACTTAGGTCATAATTGCATTCACATTGCACTTTAGAGGATCTAATACATCCACAAAAAATATAATTCCCCCCCATTTCTTATCTCACTTTTATCCACGTGAAAGCATTTTATGTCTTTGTCTTTTAAGGTCCATTTGTTTTCTTAAATTACCAGTAAACTGACAATCCATAGTATGTGCTGGCATGACTCTACCACTTTTAACTTTAAACTTTTGCAACATGACAAAAGGCAATTAAATATTATTACATACAATTTATAGACAAATAAATTAAGTCCAGGTTGAAGCTCAGTGGTATGGTTCCTAAGGTGCAGAACTACAGTTCAAACCCATCTATACAATGGCCTTTAGCACTCCCCTCATATGCTTTTCTGCCTACAAGAAGCTATCCTTGCTCCCTTCCTCAGCAAGAAATCCCTACATTGTTGTCTCATTTGATTGGCTAACTGGGTTGATCTGGCAGCTCATGTGGGCCTTCCATTTCTTTGATCTATAATTGTCTATGTGAAAGTTCTAACTTGAACATGTCCTACTTTGCAAAGCCTTTTCAAGCAGAGACAGCTTTTTCCTTCCTCTCTGAACCTACAAGCTGATAAAGTGTAACCCCGCAGCAGATTTGATGCCACCACAAATTCTGAAATCAGAGTTGTGTGGACCCAGTTCTACTGACTTGCTTTGTGATGGAACTTGCCCGCCTCAGTCTCTTTTTATGAAATATGGAAGAACAACTCTTTGTGTTGATTATAAAGATTGAGTTTAACATGTCATGATACTACTGGGTGTCTATTATTTCTATTACTGACAGAACAGAATAAACTGTTAATAAGTATTTGTAAATAATTTACTTCATCACTGAGATTACATATAAATATATTTGCTTGAAAACATGAAACAGCCACATCTAGTTAAAGTCATAGAAGAGATGTAATCAGGAATTTTATCTTACTGCATATTGGGCAGTTAATCATCTACTTTAGGTTTAAACTTGTAAAAAATGAGTTTTATTTTTATCCTACACATTATTCCTATGCATACAAAATGATACTCATGAATTTTAAGGTAACAGTGGATAGAGAAAACCTCAGTTCAGCTTTATTTCAAAGTTTCCCCAAATTATTACAGTATTTCCATCTGTACAATGAAAAATAACTCAAACTCCCTCATTAAGGCTCATTATCTTTATAAGATAAGAAATTAAAATGAGAAATATTAAGAATAAATATCTAATAAGATCAATTGGGACTGAGAACTAATTATTTTATGAGTGTTTTATTGTTCTCTATAGAAACAATTTTCTTTGCTAAGAAATCATAGAAAATAATTTCATCCAACTCAGTGCTTTCCTCTCTTTGCATCCTCATAAGGAAACTTTTAATGAAGAATGTTCTGACTCCAGGCAAAGGTAAGGCACATGTGACTCTTCCTGCAGCTATGCAAAGGTATAATAACATGGGACTCACCTACTTTGAGCTCTTTGCTGTCACAACACAGGCTAGATTGTGGAATGTTTCATGAGCTGTGCAGTGGCCATCATTGCAAAGCAAGTACTACATATGTACACTTCTCATTTAAAAGTGTTTTCTAGACTAAGAGTCATTGTATTCTAGTAGATGAGACAAAGGTTAGCTTTAAAACAAATTTATGTGCCTTTTAAACCCCATACCCACTTTAACATGTGACTTCTACTTAGCTTTCTCTTTCTTTTGTAATATAACTCTGTATGTCTAGTTTAAATTTATAAATAAAAGAGCATTTATAATGTATATTATGATTTCTTGAAACATATACATGGTATGGGATGATTAAATCTAGTTTATCAATACACATCATATCACATAGATATTGCTATAGTAAGAATCTATAACATCTAGTTTCTTTTTTTACAGTCTATTAACCAACGGTATTTATTCTGTAGAAAATTTTTTATTGAAAATTTCTACCTCCTCCCCTCCTCCCAATTCCCGCCCTTCCCCCAACTCCACTTCCCCCTCCCTCTCTGGTCCAAAGAGCAGTCAGGGTTCCCTGCCCTGTGGAAAGTCCAAGCCCCCCCCTCCATCCAGGTCTAGGAAGGTGAACATCCAGACAGACTAGGCCTCCACAAAGCCAGTATATGCAGTAGAATCAAAACCCAGTGCCATTGTCCTTGGCT
>LOEQ01005538.1:233861-254053 GCA_001685075.1 Bramus lutescens | reverse complement strand
TCTGTCTCTCTCTGTCTCTCTCTCTCTCTCTCTCTGTCTCTCTCTCTCTCTCTCATCTGTATGTGAATGGATTAGCTAGCTCCACGCCCCTGTTGCCCCATATGCCTGCTTTTCCATCAAGTACTTTATACTTCTAGAACCATAAACCAAATAAACCCCATTTCCTTAAGTTACTTTTTGTTATGACATTTCATCATAGCAACAGACATTACTAATAGCATAATGATCAATTAAAATTGTTTAGAAGAAATAAATGGCTAGTGTTTCTGGATAGCATCTAGAATTTGTATATAAATGGAGAAGTACCATACACTGCAGTGGACATCCTCTCATGCTGCCAGGATGCTGGCTGAGGTATTCCCAGGTGCTAAGGATGTCCAGTACCCGGTGCTTCCTTTCAAAACAAATACTGCCCCCAGGAAACAATGGGGCTCTAATGGCCAGTAGGCAAACTACCAAAATTTGTTTTTCAGTCACATCTCACTTTGGAGAGTGACTGCAGATGTCTCTTGGAAGACTACTGGCTAATGCAAGGAATCAGTAGAAAAATAAGTGTTACAAAGCCAGCCATAACCAAGGCAAGGGGGGGAATCAGACCTTTACCTTGTATTAGCTACTGTCCTTGTGACAAAAATGCCTGACCAGAAACAATTTAAGCAAGGTTTGCTCTGGTTCAGAGTATGAGTGGATATATTCCAGCATCTCACGAAAGGCACAGTGGCAAAACTGGCATAGTTGGCCAGGAAACAGAGAATGAAAAGTGATTCCAGCCTACAAAACGGCAGCTCCCACTTTGAGCAAACCACTTCATCCAAAGTTCTGCCTCCATAAGTTTCTATAGTTTTCCAAAGCAGAGCTACCATCTGGGGAATAAGTGTCAAAACACATGAGTTTATGGGGAACAATTACAGTCAAACCCCAATCCACCTGATTCTGATATAGAATAATCATTATACCCATCCCTTAATTCTCTCCCATGCATGTACCAAGCCATACACCTACTTACAGGAAATTACGGGTGAAACTACTTGTCCATTCATCCATGTGAAACACTACTGTTTCACATGGTGCCTTCTCAGATATTTGCATCTTATGATCTTATGATGCCAGGAAATTGAAACTATGCTTGCTTCGGGATGGGTGTGTTAATCCTCTAAGGTACCACCACATTTTATTCAGAGGTACAGAGATGGTAACTCTAAGTCTTCTTGTAGTAATAAAGGGAGCGGGCCCTGCTTTTCGTCCAGCCCAGCTCCCGCATGNTCTTCTATCCTCCTTTCATAAAGCTGTTCCTCCTGTATCTTCCTTCCTAATGTTGTGGGATTCCCCAAACATGGGAAAAATGCGCTGTAGATGTAATTCAGCTGTCATGAGCATCTATTCCTCTTATACCCATGTTACATGGACCATAACCACTGAAAAGGCCAGTTCCAAAGAATATAATGTCCTCTTCTGGCCTCTGTGAGCACTGCACTCATGGGCACATACACACAACACAGATGTGCATACACATAATTTGGAAAATTATTTTCATCTTTAAAAATATATAGAAAGGAACTAGAAAGATGGCTCAGTGTTTAAGAGCATTTGCTGCACTTTCAAAGGACCTGGGTTCCATTCCCATCACCCACATGTTGGCTCACAACCATTTATAATTCCAGGTCTACCACTGCAGTCTTATGACCTTTGCTAGGACAAGATGGGATGTTTAGTTTGGAAGAGGCTGTTGACTGGACTTACACAATGGCAAAATCTTTTGTAGTATGTGCTCACACTATATTTATTATGTTTACAAAGTGGCTCATATGTACGGGATATTACTCTAGGCACCAGGTGGAAAGGAAAGATAGTGTCCAACACCCTATGATGTCAACTTGCTAGCAAGCAGAAGTCAAGTAGACTTATAGAACTTCAAAGTTCAACCTTTATCCCTGAGGTGTAGAGCATTTTAAAATTCAGTACATCATTGTAATGGGATACAATTTAGTACCCCTAATGTTGGAAGAATGGAAGCGGGTTACTAGGTTTAGCTTAACAAAGCCTCTGCAAGCTCATTTTCTGGCTTCTTTGCTTGGATGGAAGTAGCTCATTTTCCCAGCAGGCTGAAAGCCATCTTAGCAGATGGTCCTGTGCTGCGTGGTATGTGCCAGTCATGGAGAATTTGCCTGGTGTGCCTGCAGGTGGCCTTGCTCTTGTCCAAGCAGCAGGCTTTGGCTAGAGAGTGCTTTCCCTGGCCCTCAGCAGAGGATGGGAAAGGAGGAGTCACTGACAGGAGGGGATCCAGAAATGGCTTTCTTTCATTTAGGGTTTTCTGTAAGCAAGCTTGTTGGATAGCACACTCAAGAGAGATTTAGGGATAGGCAGCATCTGAGAAACACACAAACTGTGGAGAGGTCAGAATCTAACAGAGCATGCTGGTGCTCATTACCACCTGATTTTTGGCTGCCCCTGCATCCATGGCACATGGTTTCTGTTCTATGCAAGGTCTGATAAGGTACTAAAACGCCAAAACCTAGGTCATTGGCTATGCATGTTTGTTTTATCAGGACTAGGCAGTTTTTTCTTCTGCCCACAAGGCTGATAGACTTTTGCTAGAAGACTTGCTTTAATAATAAATTCAATCACTATCTTCCATTAGAACGACATTGACTACTGTGATGTAGAATACAGGGCCAGTTGTTGTAATTGATCTTTCGGTAACTCCAGTGTACCCATCTATATAATTGAGAAGGGAAATAAAGGTTCTCTTTGGATATTTGAAAGGTTGAAATTAAGTATGTCTAAAAGTATTCATAAAAGTTGCATTAGTCTTCATACATTGCTGTTGTAGTTATCATTACTCAGACAGATGATATTTACATATTTCAGTTGTTATAGCTGAAAAGAACTCAGGGCTCAGAATAGCGTACAGATTTAGGTCTTATGTTGGCTAACATTTGTTACTGTAGCAACATACTAGAGACAATCAACTTTGAAAAAAGAAAGTTTTACTTGGTCTTAGAGTTTTAAAGGTTTCAGTCTATGGTCAATTGGCTCCATGACTTTGGGGCCTGTGGTTAGGCAGCGCTTCATGGCAGAAGCACACGGTAGAGGAAAATGACAGTTGTTAGTCATAGGAAGTGGCAAAGGTATAAAGGTGCTTGATTCCTGTTATCCTATTCACTGACACACTCCCAGTGACCTGAGAACTCCCACTAGATCACACCTCTTAGAGGCTGTACTGCCTCCAAATAGTTCTTACATGGGGACCACTTACCTAAACTGTTATCTGTCATATAAGACGATAATAGCCAGGCTGCAAGTTCATAGGAAGGTACAACTGCCTGAAATATATCCCCTCAACACCCTCCAAGCCTTTGCTCTCCAAGTTTTTGTTATTAAAAGAACTAAGAAATATTATTTACCAAAAGTGTTTGGTCTTAAATAAGCATTCCATACCCATGAAGTATGTTTTTCTTTCCTTTGAGAGAAACCATTTTCTGATTGTTCATTAGAGGTGTGATGACTTATATTCCCACTTTAGTCTTACCTGAATGGGACAGAATGACTTTCTTCCAGACATCGGTAATTAATGAAAGAACATCTCTGTTGTTACTGGATTCATTCTAGACATGCCCCCAGAAGGAACAACACTTAGTGAGCAGCAACAATACCAACTGACTGTCTGATTGTCATTGTTCCAGGCTTCCTGACATACGCTTTCCAATTAACTGACCTTGTAGTGTGCTGTTCTCAGAATCAAAAGGATGCCATTTTTGTGAGATCAGCTGTGTCTATTTCAGAGAGTGTGTCAAAATCAGGCCTATGGACTATAGACATTCTCTCCTAAAAAGGGGGGTTGGGGAGGGGAGGGCCATTGGACCCTCAGTTGAGTTTATGTACAACTCTGTCCTAATTGCCTGTAGCCTTGTGGTCTCAGAGGAAGGTGGTCATGGAGAAGCTGTCATTCATTCTGAAAGAAGACTTTTCATGTCGTTTTTTTGAGGTCATGCAGAGAAACCATTTTTCCTTCCAGTAACCATTTACCCAGGCTCTATACATCAGCTCAACAAATGCACTGGCTTCCCAGGGCAAAATGTGATGGAAATGTACTTTGGCTTGTTGCTGGGACTGTATGAGGAGGGAGTAGATGTCATTCAGGTCCTCCCCAGAGAGGAATTACCACAGCTGTAAATTACCGGGGCATCTCTGAGTATTTTTCCAAGATATTTGTGATGACTGGATCCTTCAACAGATCACATATAACCAAAGCTCATCTTCCCTTTCCTTGGGTTGCTATGGATACCTTCCTTCTCCTGTATAAACAAATGCAAGGCAATTGAAAGACTTTCTCTCCATCATATTTAAACTGCCATCTCCACCAATCAGCTCCCCCTTCGATAAGATTAAGGTTATGAAATTAAACTAACCAAGAATCAGTATTCTCAATGTAATTCTAGCTCAGAATACGTGAGGATTCTGTGAGGAGAATTCTGTAGCAGCCTCTTTCGTGTTCATTTGCCTCACTCTTTCAAGCATCAACATGATAAGCACCTTGGTCTTAAATACCCATCTGCGCCCGTGTTCCAGTGGCACTGTTGTTTCTTTGTAAGTTCTGTGTGGTTTGCTTCTGTGAGAGTGACGGGATTTACATATCTTCTTTATTCTTTTGAAAGAATTCCAATACAAAAAAATGGAATGCCGACAGCAAATCTTCCTCTCTAGAATCATCTGAGAATAAGCTACATCTGTATCATGGAGTGTTGTAGATTGCTGATATCTCCCAAGCAGATTGTCCTTGGACACTTCTTCCTGTTTATAGACAAGAAATAGCTAATCAGCCACAGCAGGGAATCAATGTGGCTACCTCACTAACATCACATCCACAGATCCCATTTCATTATTGCGGATATCCCAATAATGTCTTTTGCAGGCAAGGGACCCAACACACAGGCAGTCACACACTACCTACAGTTTCCAAATCCTACAGGTCTTCTTCAAGTCTTTCTTTAATGATTTTCAGAGCCTGGGGAAGGGGGATTCTGTGGCAATGCCTCAGAGGCTAAGGGCACATACTGCTCTTGCAGAGAAAGAACTGGGGTCACTAAAAACCTACATGCTGTTCAAAACTACCAATAATTCTAGACCTTGGGTGTCTGACATCCTCTCCCAGACTCTGTGGTTGTCCTTATGTGTACACACACACACACACACACACACACACACACAGAGAGAGAGAGAGAGAGAGAGAGAGAGAGAGAGAGTTTTAAAAGATTTTAAGAGGTTTACGAGTTTAAGTTTGCCTGATTGTAAATTTTGTTTCTTGATTTCATTTAAGTTATGTGTTTGGTGGGGTTATCTTAGAGATAAGAGGAACTGTTTAATGTGTGACTCTGCCAATGGCACACAGCTTCATTGTGACCCCTCCTAATGACACTGCCTGTGACCCTGAAAGTGAGACTTTCAGGGTTTCTTTATTGTAAGGAGATTTTTCTCTCAAGAATTTTATGATGATTTAGCATGAGAACACATCCAGACAGTACATAGTCTGCTGCTCACTAGGTTTTCCCTAAGGTTGGCATCATTTCTTCTGCTGGGGGCAATTATTTCTCCACTTGTTGACACTCTATTTGGAAGTGTTTGGGTTTTGTTTATTTGTTTCTTGTGTTTTCCTTGGTCTTGCGGATTTCTATCTTCTTTTCAGATAAGCCATCGCCATCCCTGAAGCTGAAACTCAGTATGTCACAGATTTGGTCCCTGAGTACCACTGTTCAGTTAATCCCCATGCCTTTGACTGCCCCCTTCATTCCTTGGGCTCTCTTTTCTATCACTGAAACATTGTCAAACATTATGTCTTTATCTGTGTCTGTCTCTCTGTCAGTCCTAAAGTCAACCATTTCTCTGGGAAATGCTGCTTTTTTTAATTGAAAAGTGATTTTTACAGAGATCTCTCCACAAGGTGTATGTCTTGCCCTTGGGCAAAATGATGGCCTTGGACCAGCCTTCTTTGTGTACAGAACTATATGAACACCCACATTTAAACCAACTTCCCTCTAACCTATAGAAATTCATGAGTTGACTTAACTCTAATTGCAGTTTAATGTCAATGAGCTTATACCTTTTTATGTCTCTTTTTATACTGTAAACTTTTTTCTTCAACAATGAGAAACTCTTGGTCTTTCCTCTTGGAAACCAATCTCCACCAACCTCCATCTACACAAGCACTTCTTTCATTGTGCACATGTCCTTCCACAGGCTGATAATGCTTGGGAAGATGGAAAGGCCAGCAGACTCAGTAGCTCCTAATCATTTCACAAGCCTGTCTTTCAAAGCACCATAGGACTGTGGACTTGACTTACTGTACACCCCTGACTTGTTCTGGATCTCTTCTGTCCCCTGATGTGGTTAGGGTGGGATCGCTTTACAGTATCTTCTTCCTTGGTTTATTACCACCCATCTTTGAGTTTATTCCAGTTGCGATCATTTCTGGGGAGTCCAGGCTCAGATAGTTTTGTTTGCCTCCGCTTGTGTTGCGGCGTTGCTTTAATTCACTGAAGCATCATGTGTGATTCTAAATGCACATGCTATCCTAACACACATCACAAGGGAACACTGACTGAACCACCAAGAGTCAGGTTTGAGACTGTGCTATGAATTGTGGTGTTTGCTTGGCACATACATAGCTTCCATTTGACCTTCCTCAACATGTTCATGGGTATCTCTTAGAATTGCCTTGTGTTAGAATATTTTATTTTTTAAATAGTTGAGTTGTTGACTTGAGTTTCATTTTTAAGAAATGTTGAATTAATTTTGGATTCTAATTAGGACAGAATTCCCAGCAATTTCTAACCCCACCCTAAACATTCTTTGTTTTGTACTGTTTATGGGAAGTTCTGTGACCTTAATGACTCAACCAAAATACCAATCAACTTGAGAAAAGTTGGGAATGCTCTTTGGTCTCTAGTATCAAACAGGGTTATACTTATATATAAAATTAAGAATAATTATCTCATTAATAGGCATTTTTCTTTCTTCTTTAATGAATAGTAATTATATGTCTAACAAATAATCATTCTAAGATATATACCTTTATACTTTATTAATATATATATATATGTAAGATATTATGCCTACTGCATGCATCTATATGATCAGTATCACATATATGTTTCTTAGGCAGAAAGGAGATATGAGTGTAGCAGTTTAGGAAGCCCTGGGACAGTTTATGATTTGTGTAACAGATACAATGGATAGTTCAGCAACCCCTGTGTGACAGTCCTTGACTTTTCACAGCAGGGTTTTTCATTGTTCTTTTTTAAAAATTTTTCCTTTATTTGATTGTGGAAGCAGATAGTCCTTTCCAGATATGGCATAGATTAAGGGCCAGGGCTAAGGAAAGGGGTTTCTCTTTTTTAGAACAAATCTGTTTCTCATTTTGTGAAATGAAGGAACTTTAAGAGAGAACATATCTGCTTTAAAGTCGACTATTAGCTGTGTGGAATTGTAATAGTTAACGACTGGTTCACACACAGTCCATACATGTTTCTTGTGTTTATTTTATGCATTTGATTCATTTGTTAGTTTGGTTGATTGGCAGCTGTTTTGAGAGTCTCAGCAGGTTTTTCAGGCTGATCTTGACCTCCTATGCTAAAATGATCCTCTTACCTCAGGCTGCTGAGTGATTGAGTCTATGGACACCACCCACCATGCTGAAATGTCTGTTTTTAGTAGTGTGTATTTCAAGATGCATGAATCTACCACCAGAAACAAAGCTAGCACCTCATCTTGTATTTACTTTGTGACCCATTGCCTTAATGTATCCCTTTATATCTAAACCAAAACAAATAAAATCTTCCAAGTTGGATCTCACTGTTCACCAGTCCTCTGCCTCACTCATCCTAACATTAATGGCTTCATGTGCTTCCATGAGGGGTAAAAATATTTAAATAACATTTGATTTTATAGAAATGTATATGCTTTCATTCACTTAATGCTAGATTGTTAAGGTTCATTAAGGGAAGTGTGTCAGTTAGCTTCTTTTGATGTGATAGCCACCTGCCAAGAGCGCCTTGAGGAAGGAAGGACTTACTTTGCCTTACAGTTCAAGGGTAATGTGATAAGAAAGGCATGGGGATGTAGTTGGTCATGTTGAATGCACAGTCAGGAATCTGAGAGCAATGAATGCTTGGTGTTTCTCCTTTTCATTCAGTCCAGGGTCCCAATCCATGGAATGGCACTGCCCATACTGAGGGTGTGTTGTCTCTCCTCCATTAACCTAATCTAGATAATCTACCACAGATGTATTCACAGACCTGTTTCCATGATGATTCTAAATTCCATCAAGTTGTCAATCAAGATTAACCATCACAGGACATAAGGCAGGGTAGGGTCTTCATGTGCCTCATTCTCCTGTACACAACCATAGAGAGACTTAGCATGGGTAGTGCAGTGGGGAAAATGAATGTTTGTGTTGGATGTATTCACACATAGAGAAAAGAATAGGTCACCTGCCTGTTGTGTAACTATAATGAAGTGGCTTCTTCCCCCTTTGATTCTATTTAAGGTAATAATGTAAAAAGGAGGGATCGTGTATGTCCAGATGTCTTCTTTTCTAAAATTTTGCTTTGTGTGTTTGTGTAATGTGGTGTATGTGTTTGTGTGCGCACACACATGTGCATATACGTGTGCATGTGTGTGTGTATGATATAATGCATGTAATATGGCACACATGTGGAGGTCAGAGGACTGCTTGCCAGAGTCAGGTCTCTCCTTCCTCCAAGTGTGTCTTTGGATTCTTAATTTGCTTCTCTGGCTTAGAAGCAAGCATCTCTATTCATTGAGCTATCTTAACAACCTAGTCTATGTGGTTTCTAAAATGTTTTATCTGTAATTTTCTATGTACCACTGTGAACTAATTGAGAGGAATAGGAATGGGCTCACCGCATATGCAAATCCACACAAAGGTACCAAAGAGATACCATATAACCTGCCTTGCTATAGTATTCCTGAAGTTTCAACACTGACTTCCTAATAGCTGAATAGCTGTCACTTCCTTGACAGGATCCTCCTCCAAAGCATACCTAAGCATCTCAGGTGAACATTAAACCAGTGTCTAACACTGGGTCAATTAAGATATATAAAGATATGAAATCAAAAGAAAAGACACACTGAAATGAAGTCATCAGAAGCAAGAGAGAGGCATTTGAAATTCACTGAAGCATAAGCCTAAATTAAGCAGCTAACTGCCTGTTTTTTTTTTTCTGTGAACCAATGTAGAGACTGCTATTTAGACCTTAATTCCTAAACAAAGGGCTACCTTCAAGGTCTAGAGATAAATAGCATATGTTCAGAGGTAAAGGAAGCCCCAAATTAGGTGAATTTAAATAATAGAGAATGCTCAGGGAATGTATAAATATGCATTTGCATGGCTGCCTGGAAGTGAATGATTCTGCCCAGCTCCCAAACCCAGTGCTGACAGTCTCCACCTATCCGTCTTGCTCCCTCCAGGACTCCTCTCCCCATCTGTTTCTTGTCTCACTAATGTCCTTTTTGAAATCTTCTCTTCAAAAATAAATATTCAAGGAAGCATGGTCTGTAAATAATTGGGGGAGAGGGGTAATCTCCCCCTGAGAACAATATTCTATATATTTTATGTCTGTCAGGCTCCATACTGTCTACCCTCCCTCAGTCCTTCTCTTCTTTCCTTATCCCTCAGTTTTTTACATTTTACTTTTGATAAAATGGCTTGATTCTTCTGTAGATGGAGGCAGACTTCTTAATGTATATGAATTTCTATTTTCAATGCCCACTAATTTCCATATGTCACCAACCCTAAGTATACAGTATCTTCATAACTACTATCACCGCACTGTGCTATGGAAAGCCACGCCTCTTGCCCACCTGTATATGTTAAACAATAGCCAACTCCTTCTTTCTTCACCTCTTCACCATCCTTCTAGTCTCTCACAACTTCTGGTCTACCCTCTACTTCTATAAAAATAAACGTGTTTTAGTTCCAACATATATGCGATAATGCTTTGGGTTATCTTTCTATATGTGGCTAATGAACACACTATGACACGTCCTAATCATATCTACTGCTTAAAATTATAGGATTTAAATTTCATTTAAACCACTATTCCATGGTTTGTTACAATATATAATCTATATCTATATATCCATCTATTTACACACACACATATACATATGCGCATGCGCACACACAATGTTTTACTGTGCTTACCCATTGGTTGTGAGTCTGTTTCTGGAGTACTTTTTCTTTTTTTGAAAACATAGAACCCAACATCTCATTACACAGTTACTATTCACTTGTGGCATATGCATGTGGGCTGACACAGCTGCCCAAACCCTGATTTTACCGTCTCTTATTTCAAGACAGATTATTGTGATGACTGACAGCTAAACTCTTGTAGTGAGGTAAAGCCTGTAATGCTGAGTTTGGTAATGCTGAGTTCTTACACATAATAACCTCTACTTCTTAATATTTTTCAATTTAAAAAAATTTCAGAAATTTTATGTTTATGGTTATTTTGTCTACATGCATATATGTGTGCTGTATGCATGCCTGGTGCCTGCAGAAGCTGGAGAGGACATTGAATCTGCTAGCATTGAAGTAAGAGTCTTTTCAGAACCATCATGTTGGTGCTTAGAATCAAACCTGGGTCCTCTTGAAGACCAGTGAGTGCTCTTAAGCAAGAGCCATCTCTTCAGCCCCAGTAACCTCTGCTTCTGAGGGAACATTATCACAGAGAACTGGGCAGTATACAGAATTTGCAGTAGGAAGGACCAGGAAGCAAGTTGAGATCTATGTCACCAACATGTGACCAAGAGAGAAGCCAAAGTATAGTCAAGAATATGCTGAACATGTGATGTCATTAAGCGCACATTTGGCCTTTTCCCTGTTTCCTGGCATGCCAGTCCTAATGGCTTTGGAATCTTCCCAATGGTATCTTTTTGCCAGAAAACTGATTCAAAACAAACAAAGAAGAAAAACGAAGTCTCAATACTCTTAATTTTGAAAATTTACTTCTAGTGAATTAGAAAAAAACCCTCACTTCTAGTTAGTTCCAGTTATGTCAATTTTTACCTTGAGGCATTCATTGGTCAACTACTCATTCAACAAATACTTATGAGTTTCTGCCAGGAAGTCATATTAGCCATGTGCAATGAACAGTCTGGTGAAGTCCACACATAAGTAATTGCATCCATGTCAAAACCAGGCCAAGTCTGCAGACATGGGAATGAGCAGAAAACGGAGCGTGTGCAGGTGCCAGGTGCAGAGATGGCTCCCAGAGCCTGATAGAATTTTACTAAATTGAAACCCAGGTGTCAGGGTTGAAGAGAAGATGGCCTCCCATGTTACTGCTGACTTACACAGATCTAATCTACGTGGGAAATAGAAAAAGACAAGGTCTCCTAAGTAAATTGGGAGCAAGGGGACCTTGGGAGAGGGTTGAAGAAGGGAGGGGAGAGGAAGGGAGCGGAGCATAGAAAAATGTAGAGCTCAATAAAATTAATAAAAAAAAATCACGTGGGATGAACTGATCCTGAGAAGCCACAGAAGGTGTCTGGGGAAAGACCAAGAGCTCCACGCAGGGTAGTTATAGGCTAGGCCGGATTTTCAAGAAATGAGCTCATGAACAACCTTGCGTGAAGGACAGTGTTTACATTCTGGCAAGTACTGAGCCTTTCTCCTGGAGCTAACTTGTATTTAGAATGTTCTCAACTCTCTCAGCTCTAAAACCCAAAACACAATGAGAAAATTGCTTAAGTTGTGTGATTATGAAGATGTTTCTTGGGAAGGAAGGGATATATCTTGGGAAGGACATTTGCAAAACAAGTGTTGAGGACTGGAACGAGGACTTGAAATCTCTGAGACCTGGAGATCCCCATTTGTCTCCATAGTTTGTATATCTCTGCTGTCCTCAGTCTCTGTCAGTTTATCTTATTTGGCTTTTTGTTAAAGAGAGAATTTCTTTACAAACAGTCAGGAGACCCGTGGAAATCAGAACTTATTTTTAACCCCAAGGATGTACTGGCTAACTGATCTTGAGCAAAATGGTTGGTTTAATCCCTGTTATCAGAGAGAAACCCACCCTGATCACCCCAGCTCTGACGGTGTATTTTCTGAAATAGACGGGTGCAGTCCTTTGTGGCTGACTCCTCCATTAAAATTATATTTTGTAAATAGCTTTTCCGCTGGTAGGTAACATCATTAATGGTTCCTCAGAGTTCTGTATTCACTTTCATATAGCATGCAATCCCTAGTACAGACTTTAATCAAGTACATACATCTGTTCAAAACAATCAATTCGAAAACATTATATACCATTTGAACCATTGACCTTATCATCCCACTAATACTCAGTATGAAGTGAGAAATAAGCTTTGGATAGAGCAGATAATGGAAGTTTGGTTGTGTGTGTGTGTGTTACAGAAAAACTATGAGCCTAATCTGCCCAATACTTGCTTCTTTCTTGAGACATTTGCATTTTAAACTAGTAAAAGAATGCTCTTGGTTCTGCTGTCCAGAGTTTGAACAAATCCTGTCATTGGAAGTGAACAGAGACAGAGTCAGCCAGCTGAGGTCCCATGTGTGTTCTGTTGGCCAATGAGGAAAGACAGTGATTGTGGATAGTGTGACAAGGGGTATCCCATTGAAGGAACTGTGGGTGACATGCCTCTCAAGAGAAAGGGAAACAGGTTGTTAAGAACAGCATTCTGTTTTCTGGTGTCTTCCTCAATTTCTTTCTTCAAAGTGAAGAAGACATAAGAAAATGGAAAGATCTCTGATGCTCTTGGATAGGTAGAATTAACATAGTAAAAATGGCAATCTTATCAAAATCAATTTATATATCCAATGCAATGCCCAGCAAAATTCCAGCAAAATTCTTCACACACCTCAAAAGAACAATACTCAACTTCATATGGAAAAGGAAAAAAAAAAACAGGATAGCCAAAACAATCCAGTACAATAAAGAAACTTCTGAAGGCAGCAAAATCTCTGACTTCAAACTTAACTATTCAGCTACAATACTGAAAACAGCCTGGTATTGATATAAAATCAGACAGAAGGACAAATGGAATCAAATCAAAAGCCCAGATATCAATCACACATCTACAAACACCTAATTTTTGACAAAAAGCTAAAAATATAAATGGAAAAAGGAAGCATATTCAACTGGATATCAACATATAGAAAAATGAAAATAGATTCATATCTATCACCATGCACGAAGCTCAAGTCCAAATGTGTCAAAGATCTCAAAATGAAACCAACCACACTGAACCTCACAGAAGAAAATGAGGGAAGTCCTCTTAAACACATTAGCACAGGAGACCACTTATGAAATATAACCCCAGTAGCAGAGACACTGAGAGAAACAATAAATCTGAGAAGCTTCTACAAGCAAAGGACACAGTCAACAAGACAAAATGGCAATTTACAGGATGGGAAGAGATCTTCATTAGCCCCACATCAGACAGAGGGCTATTCTCCAAAATTTACAAAGAACTCAAAAAACTTGACATCAAAAGAACAAATAATCCAATAAAAAATGGGATACAGACCTAAACAGAGAACTCTCAAAAGAAGAATCTAAAATGACTGAAAGACACTTAAGAAAATGTTCAGTATCCTTAGCCATCAGAGAAATGCAAATTAAAACAACCCTGAGATTCTATCTTATATCTCTCAGAATGGCCAAGATCAAAAACACTGATGACAACTTATGTTGGAGAGGATGTTGGGTAAAGGGAACACTCCTCCACTGCTGATGAGAGTGCAAGCTAGTACAGACACTTTGAAAATCAGTATGGTTATTTCTCAGAAAATTGGGAAACAGCCTACCTCAAAACCCTGCAATACCACTTTTGGGTCTATAGCCAAAGGATACTCAATCATAGCACAAGGATTTGTGCTCAACTATGTTCATAGCAGCATTGTTTGCCATAGCCAGAACCTGGAAACAACCTAAATGTGCCTCTACAGAAGACTAGATAAAGAAAATGTGGTACATTTACACAATGGAGTACTATACAGTGATAAAAATGATATCTTGACATTTGCAGTCAAATGGATGGATCTAGAAAAAAAACAAATTGAGTGAGGTAACCCAGACTCAGAAAGACAAATACAATACGTACTTACAGATAAGTGGCTTTTAGATATAAAGCAAAGAAAAACCAAGCTACAATCCACAATCCCAGAGAACCTAGACAACAAAGAGGACCCTAAGAGAGACATACATGGATCTGATCTCTTGGGAAGTAGAAAAATACAAGATCTCCTGAGTAAATTGGGAGTGTTGAAACCATAGAAGTGGGTAGAAGATGAGGGGGAGGAAGGGAGGGGAGAAAAATATTTAGCTCAATAAGAAAAATAATAATGCAAAAAACATCAAAAGAAGAACAGAATTCTACCCACATATGCTTTGCCTTTCTTCATCTTTAAAATTCTATAAATGTCCTTGACATTGCATAGTAGTTAGTTCCTCAGTAGTTGGACAGAACATACTGAAATGTATTTCCAGGATTGTGAAGGCTACTGGGAGTCAGTCTGTCCTGTGTTCATGGGGCAAGATTTTATTTTCCACTAATGTTTGGGGAGGTCTAGCTATCCTGGGCTTTTCTTTTTGATTTAGCTTTAAGAAAATGAAGCAACTGTTTCTTGTTAGTTTTAGACAGAGCTCACCATTTGCTACTTTTGTTCCCCAAAGACTGCCTGAGACATAAACAACATTTTCAGAACAGAAGCAAAGCACAGCCATTTGTGTACATGGAGAGAGCAGAGCCTGTCTACTGTTCCCAGTTGGCCTCTAACTTGGGAAGGCCAGGAGATCAGAACCCATGTTGAAGGTTGCTAACAGCATTTTTTTTACCACTTTGCCTCTCTGGCAAGCATTCCCCTTAATGTCTACACCTTGGAGAATCCTGCCAGATTGATTTGGGACCACTGGCTTGCATTTATGTTTGTGGTCAGGGAGAAATTGTATGCTAAATCTACCGAAAAGACCATTTTTAATTAAAATCCTGGCCCTCATGACACCAGTCTCAATGAATACCATTTATTATTTTCTACAGATGGAAGCTAAAGCCAAAGGGGCAGAGTTCTTGCGAGCTGTGTTTGGGATTTTAAGTCTGAATTGAGTTGTTGAACAAAGCACAATTTGAGAATCCTGCAAATCATCCCAGAGTCTCACATGAGAGGTCTGTTTCCCTGGAGGTTTCAAACATAGGTGGTGGACTGACAGAGTCTTCACTGTTCTTGTACCTCATCTGGATATCGCCCCCTGACTTCACAGAAGGGCTGAGGTGGAGGGGCTGTTGAAATAAGAGATTGTAGTGAACCTCCGTCCCTACTGCAGCTCTGGTTCAGCCGTATGGGAACTGAAAACTTCCCTTGGACTATATTTCAGGAGACTTAGTCTACCTTGGAGAGAAGGAATGAGGTGAATAAGAAAGATTTTACCTGCGCTCCATGGGAAGCAGCCCAATGAGGCCACATATTTTATTTTCCACATGGGGAAATGGAAGTCATGAAAAAAGAATCACAGAGCTGTGAACTAGGACTTGCGGAGCTAGAATAAAGATACTGTTTACTTTCCCGTTTGTTCTGCCACACTGAATTGTCTCCAAATGTGGGGTTCTTAACAATCCCTGTGGTGGATTCAGAAGCTTGTCTGCTGCAAGGGGAGCACCCTTTTCAATATCTTTCAGCAATTTGGAAGGAGATGGCCTTGCCTGCATTATCTCATGTTCTCCTTCTGTGAGTGTTTGCTCACCTTTTCAATATCTTTCAGCGATTTGGAAGGAGATGGCCTTGCCTGCGTTGTCTCATGTTCTCCTTCTGTGAGTGTTTGCTCATCTTTCCGTCACCCAGAGGCTTTGTTCAGTTTTCGTAGATTTGATAATTTGGGAAACACATGTCACATTGTATCGCTTTTCAAACAGACTTCAGAAATAATTGACCATGAACTCCCTACCTCTCTGTGTGTAGGTATCTGTGAAAATAAGACAGGAGAAGAAGAAGGAAGTGGAGGCAGAGGAAGAGGGAAAAGAAGAAGAGGAGGAAGAAGGGGGAAATGAAGAGGAGGGAAAGAAGGAGCAGAAGGAAAAGGTTTATTAATACTTCCCTTAGATTCATAGCCTAATTCATTTTCTTTCCTGATTGGAAATATTCGTAATATTCTTTGAGGGTATAGTGGATACTTTTGGGGGCTATTTTAACTTAACTTCCATCTACATTTCAGAAGATTTTTAATCTCAAACATGCAATTTAATCTCCAACATGAAAGTAGAAAGTGTAGGTATTTGTGTGTCCTATGCTTTCATATTGATACACGTGTATGTTGGGGAATTGATGCACATATGTGTATATACTTGTGCATAGCTGAAGTTTATGTTGGGTGTCTTCCTCAATTCCTCTCCACTCTATTTAGGAACTTTCTGAGTAGACTGTTCTAGCTAGTCAACTGTGGTCTCTACCTCTTGAGTACTGATATTACAGGTGGCCACTATGAGTGCCCTGGTTTCTATGTGGATTTTGGAGAGCCTTAGTCTAGTCCTCTAGACTTTATCAACAAGCCATATAGGCTACAGTTCCTAATTAACCCCATGCTAGAGTCCATTTCTGAGTCTCTTACTGGTCACTGTTCTCTGTAGTGGATCATTTGCAGGTGTTTCATGACTCAGTATTGTCTCGGGACCAGGAAGGCCGTGTTCTCAGCACAAAGGAGAATTGTTTTCCCCAGAGGGACAGGAGACAGGGAATAAGAGACAAAGACAGGAGATATAAGACTAGAGAGGAGAGGAAGAGAGCAAGGGAGAGGGGTCTGGGGTATTTGTTCCCTACCCCAGGGGGGGTGTCTAAAAGGACTTCCTCTGGATACAGGCAAAATGGGAAACTCGGTTAGGATTAGGTATTTAATTTTAATTGGGCATGTTAATTAGATGATCCAAAGCAGGTTTCTGATTGTTGGACTTCAATATTTTTGTAGTTGGACCTTGTTAGTCAGCTTCAGGAGGCGGAAGTGGACAAATAAGGGACTAGACCTTGATGGCTAGCATTAGGAATGTAATCTAATGGTTTCTAGTGTGGCAGAGGGGATGAGGGAAAGGGCAAGGCCAGCCAGAACCACCCTTGCCATACTCATGCTGGCCACCAGAATCCTTTCATTTCTTTCATAATTTTCATCACCCTTACAGGGGCAAAGTGACATAATCCTATTTTCTTATTTTCTAAGAAGACTCATGATGTTATATTTGGAACATACCTAAAATCACCTGATACTGGTTTTCACTAGTTGAATGATTTATCAGGTACTTCCTATACACATAGAATGTGTAGGAAGTAACAAATCCAAAGTCTCACCTCAGGGGATTCCTATTGACCCAAGACATAGGCAAGTGACAAATCTGTCATGGCACTGGGGAAGATGGAGTGAAGTCAGTAGCAACTTTACTCTCACTGTCTGTATGGCCCCATGTCCTATTTCCCTGATACTGCTGATCATTTTTTTAATGCCCACTACTTGACTCTCAGCCAGTAGACATACCACATTATTTACTTAATTTAATTATGATAGGGATAGGAAGAAGGCACAATGGATCTATCTAGTAACTTGACTTTGATCCCCAAATACCATATACAAGACAGATGCAGCTTCAGTGACAGGAACAAGAGAGACCCTTCCTCAACAAGGTGGAAGTTAAGATTTGATGCTTGAAACTTAACCTTTGTCCTCAACATGCACATTGTGACACATGCATGTCCTCTATACATGCACATTCATACAAAAATTAAATTTTCAAAAGAAAACTAAAACTACTATGGGGTGGCACTGAAGTCTGGAACTTGGATGCCCCCAAGGCCTGTGTGTTAAAGAGTTAGCACAGATTGGTGCCATTTAGAGATGGTGAGATCTTCAGGAGGTGGTGCTTATTGGAAGGCTTTAGGTCATGAGAGGGTTGTTGTACTTTTGATGGTGGGTGCCTTGGTCTCTTTTCTTTTCTCTTTTCCTTCTTGGTCATGAAGGAAATGGTTTATTCAATCAAATGTTCTTTGCCATTGCTATATGATATTTTCACTGGAATTCTAACAACAATACTTCTGCCTGCCTGCTCATGATGGGAACCGATGAAACCTTGAGTCAAAACCAAACATTTCTCTTTATAGGTTGACTAACTCAGAAACATTGTTGTAATAGAAAAACCTAACCTAAGTAGCTATTCACATACATAATGTTCAGAATACTATGGTGAGGTTTTAAAATGGTAATTCAAAGGTGTCAGGAAGAAGGTACAACTGGGTAGTTGCAAGGAGGCGGATATTCTGACACTGCATAGCTGTTGATATGTTTGAAAGAGTCACACCTGTCGTCCTACATGGAGGCACATGGAAAAGTGGTGTGCTGAAAAGGAATGTCCCAATTAATCCGTTTGGTCTTAGGGACAAGACAACAATGACCAGGGCACAGTCAAGAATCACAAGTAACAAATGGTCACCTAGGAACTTCAAAGAATGCAAGCTTCTTTGAACTACCACTGTTTAAATTGTACCTTTTCCTGTCCACCTCACTATTGGTTGAGTAATAAGCTCTCTTGCCAAGCACCTTCTTCAAGCTGTTCTCTTTTACTCTATGATCTTCTTTCAAAAGTGCTGTCTTCTCTGTACAATTTATTTCGACCATGACCTTGACCTGAACCTCTACTACCTGATTCCAGCATTGATTCTGATGGATCAAAACCCAAGTTGTATTCCTTATTAGGTACTTTGCAAGTCACATCTGGAAGGACATTTAGAAAATCATAATGAATAACAGCATGGCAGAAAGTTTTCCTCTGCGTGCTCTTTTGATGTTAGTAGTTTTGCATTGATTAGTGTTCACAGTTCGAATTTCCTTTGAACTGATTGGTTTCCTGTGAACTGACCTCTATGGTGGTGACACTTGTAAGAAGCTAACTAGGGTTAAATAAGGGCATAAGAGTAGGGTCCTTATCCAGTAGTACTGGTGTCCTTATGAGAACAGGAAGAGGTACCAGGAGCATGAGCACACAGGAAAATGTATAGCATGAAGCCAGTAGAGAAGGCAGATATCTGCCAAATGGATAGAGAAGCCTCACAAGAAATCAGTCCTACCAACTTTGATTGGTAGGCTTTCAGCATTTAAAACCTGAAGAACATTTCTGTTGCTTAAAGCAAATCCATCAACTGCAACCTGTTTCAGCATCCTTAGCACATGAATAGCTGTCGTGATGGACATGAATGATGCAGATGTTCTTACCATGATAAAGAGACTGTGCTTGTTAGTTTGTCAACTTGACACAAACTAGAATCATCTGGGAAGAAGGAACCTCAATTGAGAAATTTCCTCCATCAGACTGACCTGTAGGCAAGTCTGTGGGCCATTTCATTTGCTTAATTAACAATTGGGGTGGGAGCGTCCAGCACTCTGTGTGTAGCTCCATCCATGGGCAGGTGGTCACGGGTGGTATAAGAAAGAAAGCTGAGGAAGCCATGAGGAACAATCTTGTAAAACCATAGTATCTCAGTGGTTTCTGTTCCAGCTCCTGTCTTGAATTCTTGTCAAGCCTTTCTTTAATGGATCGTCACCCTGGATATGTAAGTCAAATAAGCCCTTTGCTCCGAAAGTTGCTTTTGGTCATAGTCTTTATTGCAATGGAAAGTAAACTGACACAGAAATGGTGTTCTGGAATGGCAGTAGATCATGTGACTTGAGTTTGCAAAGGTCCTTCCATTTCCTTGCACTATCTAATCCTCCAGAGTTCCAGAATGCCAGATGCCAGGTGATGGAGCAACACTTTCTTTGGGAAGTAAACAGTATTTCTATAGCCCTTCTCCCTGCATTCTTCATAGGTGACAAAACTAATGTTTTCATAACTGTTTTGTGATAGAAAGATGAATAGCAAGACAGTCTACCTGAGAGGGCAAGGTCATCCTCCTTTCTCTCACAGTTCTTCAACCTACATTTTAAATTAAATTCCTGGCAATCTGTGATGTCTTTTTGATTTTTTTACACCCGTTTGATTTTATAGATGTCTGCTGACACTGGACAATTTTAACATCATCTGCCTTCATGAAGTTTTCAGGTCTGTTCTGCTCTTGTAGATGAAATAGAAGGGAATGTCTCTCTCTCTCTCTCTCTCTCTCTCTCTCTCTCTCTCTATATATA
>LOEQ01005538.1:211596-224257 GCA_001685075.1 Bramus lutescens | reverse complement strand
CACACACACACACACACACACACACACACACTAATGAAGCTTACATTAGTATCACATAAGAATAAGTAATTAAATGGTCTTCAAAATTGGTTTGTCCATCTATTCTTTAGCTTTATCATCTGTAGTAGTTGTTTCATTGCTAAGACAAAATACCTGTCACAAGCAACTTAAGGAATGGGAATTCTGATTTGATTTATTGTTTAGGGGAATATAGTCCATCAGGTAGGGAAGGGAAAACAGCAAGAGTGTGAGGCAGCTAGTCACATTGCATATATAGTCACAAGCTAGAGAATGCTGGTGTTCAGCTTATTTTATCCTTTTCATTTAGTCTGTGTCATGGGACAGTGTCCTCATGTACACCGTGGCTGTCCCCTCCTCAGTTCTACAACTCTGGAAGAATCAGCAAAGTCAGAGGCATGGGTAATCTTCATTGAAAGTGTGATGACATTTTGAATCACCTGGAAGACACATCTCCTAGGAGACACATCCCAAAGCCCAGGAATTCCTAAGTCCATCACACAGATAGTGAAAATTAACTAGCATATCAAACAACAGAGATAAACTATTCTATATTTACCATATACTGCTTCAGAGGAGGATTTTGACATTTAACAGTAGCTGTGGTATACCTACAGTGAGGTTGATGGAACTATGCTATGCATATGACATCATTGACTCATGGTCAGCCTGAAAGACTGAGACTCAGCTCTTATGATACTACATTAACACTCTCCAAACACCAGCAGACACTCAGATTTTGATGTCCTTGGGAGATGTATCCCCTTTATTAATGGTTAATTGTCCAGCAACGCTGAAATGCTAGGTCGTTGTGCCTGTGTGTGATGTGAATAGAGCTGGACCATACTTATCTGAACCAAGTTGTTAAGTTTCAAAAAGCCAAATGGTATTTGATCCCTAAGTCCTGCATGATAGGAGACATTCAGGAGATCCAGAAAGGCTCTCCCAGCAACAGAGTTGTGAAAAATGGGGGATACTTAGGAAGCAGTGAGGCTATCCTGATGGAACTTGAGAACAACTTAGGAGAAGAATCCAGAGGCTCATTCAGCAAAGGGAATGAATGTCCATGCAGTCTCTACTGAGTAGGTTGCTGATTTCTTCAGCCTATGTGCGCTGGACTGAGGAGCATATGTGGTGCTGCCCACCCAGGGTAATTCCCTCATCATAGGTATCTCATTTTTATGTAGACCCCTCTGACTGTTTCAAGTCATGGCATCATTTCCCATTAGAGTCCTCATTCCAGTGTCATTGCTGTTGGTGTTGATAGATGTGAGATATATTCGAAACTAATTTTAAAACAAACCAAAACAATCAAGGTTCCCACTGTCCCCAAATTATAATAAGACAAACTCCTAAGTTAATTTTTAGTGTAATTTCACAGTTGTCCAGTTACAGAAAACGTATGTTGTATTAATTTTACTGTATTGTAGACACACTCTTTGAATCATGGAAAAGGCAATAATTCAAATAATTCATTCTATTTTTCCTGGATTGTATGTACCATCTGGCCTGTAATGTTTTCTGGCACATCAGTTGGTATGATATTTCTGTGATAACAGTGACTGTTCTGGACTCCATAAGATGCTGTCACAGCATTGTTCATGTAGCTGGCACCACTAACACAGGAGAACATCCATGGCCTTACTAACCCTGGTCTGTGCAAATGGCAATCTGTAAACCAGTCTACTGTTAGATGAGAAACAAAAATAAATTATTTTATTTATTTGTATTACTTATTTATGAATTTTTATTTTTTTATGACTGACTCAGTGGGCAGAGGTTCTTTCTTCAAGCCTGATGACCTGCGTTTGATTTTGGAAAATCATATGATGGAATGAGGGAATCAAATCCTGAATGTTGTTTACTGATTTCCAAGTGATTGCAAATACATGTTCACATACACTCAAAAAAATAACAATAAAAAGTTAGTGTGTTGGTTGGGAAGCCTTTCCGTATATGTGTTGCTTTTATTGGTTAAAGAGTAAAGAAGCTGCTTGGGTCTATAAAAGGGCAAAATAGAGCTAGGCAGGAAAACTAAACTGAATGCTGGGAGAAAGAAGGCAGAGTCACAGAGATGCCATGTAGCTGCAATAAAGTACAGACTGCAGGAATCTTGCCAGTAAACCATGAGCCTCATGAAAAATTATAAAATAATAGAAATAGGTTAATTTAAGATATAAGAGCTAGTTAGAAATATGCGTAAGCTATTGGCCAAACAGTACTGCAAATAACGTATTTTCTGTGTGATTATTTCAGGTCTTGGCTGGTGGGAATGAACTAGCAACCTCTAACTACAGTGTATGGTGGTGCATGCCTTTAATCCAAACACTCAAAAGGCAGAGGCAGGTGAATATCTGTGAATTTGAGGTCACCTTAATCTACAAAGTGAGGTCTAGAGAAGCTATGCTAGCTACGTAGTGAGATTCTATATTGTCATCATCATTATTACTATAAAAGAAAAAATGTAGACAATTTAAAAAATGAATCATATAATAAAATAAGTAAATGATAATAACTTTAAATTTAAAAATTCTAATTTGTGCTCTAAGAAAATGTAGTCTTGTCTTATTTTGGTTATTCACTGTCCTATTTAAGTAAGAACTTTGGAATGAGATCTGCAGTTTGTGAACAGTCTTGGGACTGTATCGTTCTTGCTGTGTATTTCACAGTGTCAATAGCAGGGTCACCCTGATAGCAGGGACTAGACATCTGCTTCTCAGCAGAGATGTTGACATCTTTCTCCAGGCTGCCTTCTTATCTTTTAAATAATCATTTGCTTTTGTTTTATGGGTGTCTTTTCTGCATGTCTGTATGTACACCACCTGCATTCCTTATGCCTGTGAAGATCAGAAGAGGGTGTTCAATCCTCTGAAACTAGAGTGATAGAAGATTGTGACCATGTGGGTACTAGGAACCAAACATTGGCTCCCATAAAAGCACCAAATGATTTTAACCACTGAGCCAATTCTCCAGTCCTCCCAGGATGCTAAGTGAACACTTGGCTCTGCCATTATTGAGTTTAAGATACAGGTGTCATGATAGAAATAACTGAGTCTGTGCATTCATTTTCTTCTGAAGAATCTTGCTTACTTCATCAAACATATAATTGTTAGGACAGGGAATATTTGGTCATTTTGCCAGGGCCTAATGCTAACCCACCCAGTGCTGCGGCACTCTGGGAAGAGACCCATAGATAACAGGGCATAGAAGGACAGCATCTCTTTGTGGAAACTCTTTGTTCTTTCTGGTTATTAGAGGTCTGTTATCTCAATTTGTTCAGAGCTATAAAAAGCCAGAAAAATTATCATTATCTCAACTGGATTTGGGTCCTAACTTCTGAGGACAGAGAGATAGTCACTTATGGCCATCCCAGAATTTAGTAGGCATTTAGATTTCCACACACCCAGATTACTTGACTTTGCTTGTGTGTGTGCACATGCGCACATACATGTGCATGTGTGTGTGAGAATGTGTTTATATGGTATGTATATTCATGTTTACGTGCTCACATGTGCAAGTACACATGCACATGTGTTTGTGTGCATTTGAAATCCAGAAGCCAATATCCAGTGTGTTTTATACTCACTCTCTATTCTATTTTTTGAAATTGTCTCTCACTGACCCTGAACCTTAATGATTCATACAGATTGGCTAGCGAGCAAGCCCCAACAATCCTCTGTCTCCACCTCCCTGGTTATAGGATTAGAATGGCACACACCATGCCTGGCTTTTTCTGCAGATGATGGGGACCCAAACTCAGGACCTTATTGTTCATGTCAAGCATTTTACTGACTAAAGCAATGCTGAGGTCTCCCTAGTACATTTTCTTTCCACTTAAGGATTACTTACTGGTGCTTTTACTCCTTTAATTTAAAGAGATTCTTTAGTAAAAGTCTTAATGGGAATATGCTCATTAGTTATAAATTCCATAGAAACGTGTGCTTCTTTCACTGGCTCGGCAGACATGCAGTACTACACTGCTATTTAACCTGTGAACAAATGGACCTGTTTGCTCATTTGTGAAGGAAGGTGGGAAGGCTTCATATTGGGAGGTGGAAAGTTGTCTCTTGAGAGATACCCAATAGAACTCCATCTGTCTAACACTTGCTTGTGCCAGGAGGATGGTGGTAGCATAACAACCAACACTGTGGAGAACGTAGTGGCAGATAACTTGATCAGTGTTGAGTAATCAAAGCAGAAAAAGAATTTTGACAAATTTAAACAATAGCCTTCTCATGGTGGAGTACAGCTGATGAACCCACTTGGTGTGTGGTCTAGTTTGCTTTCTATTTCTGTGATAAACATCATAACCAAAAGAAACTTGGGGAGGAAAGAGTTAGTTAGGCTTTTGGGATGAAGGTATACTCCCCACTAAGGGAATCCAAGGTAGGGACTAAACTGGAACAGAGGCAGGACTGATGGATGAATGCTGCTTTCTAGCTTACTCCCCTGTTCATGCTGAGTTAACTTTGTTATACAGGCCTGCATGCCTAGGGATGGTGCTGACCTCCATGGTCGTGTCCTTCCAACTTCATTCATATATCTGTGAATGTCACAGGTCAGTCTGATGGAGCTGATTCTTCAGTCAAGTTTCTCACTTCCCAAGTGACTCAAGGTTGAGTCATGTTGAAGAAAAAAACCACGGAAATGGGATAAATTTATCCTTTAACGCTAGGATTTAAGTGGAGAAAATGGGAAACAGGGTATAACAGCCAAATCTTTCAAAGAGCAACATCAGGAAGCATAGGAGAAGTGGGCTACTGGGTCACTGTGGAGTAGGATATCAGCACACTTCTTTGCTCTTTTGTGGACATAAGATCGGACAAGGGCGTGAAGTGTGTCTGGAACAAGCTAGTGAATCTTGCAAAGGCTGAGGCTGTCTTCTCTTCAATGGAGATGGTTACCATAATACCACCTATACCTATATCATACCAACCTCAAGCACTGGGCTCTGTTGGGATTAGTTCAGCAATCTTCATGAAGGCCCTGTGGAGGCAAATGCCCCCAAACACCTGTTTTATAAATGAAGAATCTAAGGCTTGCAGTCTCCAGATCAAGCTCATCAGGCAACCAAGTGAGAGTATGGACAGTAATACTGGTGTGTGTGTGTGTGTGTGTGTGTGTGTGTGTGTGATATCAAAGCCTGCAATGGTAGAATCCCACCCCACTTTGTACTCCTGGGAAATAACCCAATGATGTTGGAGTAAACCCTTGTACAACCTAGGATCAGTCCTTCCCAGTCTTTGCATTCAGAAGTTGTGCAATTCAGGTTTCATTGCTGTGACAGAAGGGCTGACACAAACCCCTTAAAGAAAGGAGACTTATTTGAGGCCATGATTTTAGGCAATCCAACTTTCTGACTTTCTAGTTTCAGGGTCTCTAGTGAGAAAGAGCACTATGGGCTGTGTGCAGTGGGCCGGGGCAGCTCACCTTAGGACAGTCAAGAAGCAGTTGTGACTGCATCAATGGCCTTCTTGTTTCTACACTTTTATGTCTACTCAGACTTTGGTATGTGCCATCCTCCATTCTATTAGGTCTTTTTCCTCATATAAGATCTCTGGAAACACTTCACAGACATTCCCTGAAGCCTACTTTATGAAGCCAGGTACTTCTCAGCTCAATCTAGTTGACAGTCAAGACTAGCCAGCATAATGCTTAATCCCCCCTAGCCCCGCTTAGATTATTGGAATCATTTAAGCCAGCATCATTGGAGTTCAGCTTGTTATTGAGCATCATGAATAGCTCTCACCTATGTGTGTCTTTACTCAAGACCTGCTGAGAAGATGCCCAGAGTTCTTGAATTCCTGCTACTGAAAACCATTCCTATAAAAGCGAAGAAAAATCTCTAGATAATCCCATGCGAAATAATGCCTTATTGGATACTGTAGCAGAGGCATGGGTTGAATTGTGGGCAGTTGTGACAGTCTCTGCAAAGGAGACCCATTAACTAAAAGAGGGAGGTAGGAGCTCCTTCCTGGTTGGAATTGGTGGCGTGACTCCATTTAGACATCTGCCAGAACTGCTTTGTCAAAAGAAGCCTAGTGGGACCTCAGGTCAGACTATGTTTTCAGTTTTCTCTTTCAAGGAAAGGCAGGATCTTTCTCTGGTGCTTGCTCGTGTGTCAGAAAAATCACAGCCCAAAATTCATTCTGGTTCCCGACTCAGCAGCAGTGACCACTGAGGGTGGGGAGGGTGTCAAGGGTGCAGTCATGTTTACTTGGTTGCCAAGAGGAACCTGATCCTTGGTAGCAAGAATTTCCTCCAGTACCAGGGCCCAGGCTCCTCTTATGCCCCCCAAGCACATTCTATGGACTAAACTCTATGGATAAATTGGAGTTTACCACCCTTGGAAGACTAGAGTCTAGCAATTCACAGTGCAGAAACTGAAAAATCAAATGAACAAACAAACAAAAATCATTTTCCCAGACGTGAAAGAAATGAAATCCCTCCCAAAAGCAAATGAACTGATTTAAAAAACTGTTATTATATGTATTATAAAATGGAGTTTTTATGGGGTACATATAAAACATTAATGTGGGACCCATATTCTACATATTACCTATATTCTTAACCCTCTCTTTCCAGTGAGCTCTGATGAAGGCAATCTTATGGCTGAACAAGGTGCTGAGAATAAGTGATAACTGAGAGTTTAGCTGTAAACAAAATGTTTACATCATTTACCGCAAGGCTCAGAGAACATCGTGGAAGGAGGAGAGAAATATTCTAAGAGCCAGAATAGAGAGAAGGGCTGTGGAATGCCTGCTTGGGGGGCAGTACACAGTCATTGAACTCTCAACAAGTATGGTGACTCGCCAGCTCTAACGGACAGTTATATCCAATGTTGCACAAGTATCTCTGGTTATACTAAAGGGCCATACAATAAGAGTAAAAGTCATGAAGCTGAGAAAGGGGCAAATGGGGAAGGGACTGTTGATGGAAGAGGAATTAGTGGTGGTGGGAGGGAGAGGAGAGAGAGTGGAGGGAGAGAGTAATCAAAATACATTGCATACATGTGTGAAATTGTCGGGGGAAAACCTCAAATTTTAAAAAGTGTAGGAAAGAAAGCAACAAAGAGTCATGATTTTTATTATATTAATATATTGTAAATAATTGCAAAATGTTTCTATATTTTTATTTTCCCTGGATTTCATATAATAGGCAGAATTGCCTTTGTAATCACAAAGTACACATATGTTTTAACAACAGAATAAAATGTGATAGCAATAAGATATGCTAGGGCATGGATTCCTGCAAAGACAAATGAAATGATCATACAGACACACACAAACCATGATGCCATGGAGTAAGAAACAAGCCAGCAGGAGGAAACCATGGAGTGTGTGTATGATGGCACCTGGTAAAGTGTAGGGGTAGTGGCTGGGGTTAAAGATGGGTGGTTGAGTATTGAAACCCCTAGTTTAATATCTAGCAAACATACATGTGCATACACAAGCACACAGACACACAGAAAACACAGACACACTCGTACACACACATACATGAGGGAAGAGTTCTTTTGCCTTTTAGGACACTATGATATTTGATAAATATTGCTGTTTAAATCTACTAACAGACCATGTCCTTTTACATATATGTCATATATATTTGTGTGTGTACTTATGTATGTGTGCCTGTGTGTGAATATATAATGTTACATTTTATTCATTTATTTATTTATTCAGAGAGAAAATCAGAGGATGACTTACAATTTGGAAGAGTCAATTATTTCCCACTATGGTGGCTCATGGGGACTTGACTCAAGTTGCTAGCTTGCTGATTACTGACTTCACCTATTCAGTATATCTCAGACCCAAGTCCTGAAATCTATAAAGGTAGAAAGCTAAGAAATGCCTTAAAGAAGAGACACTAAAGATTGGAGTTGGCTTTCTCACCCTTTACTTTTATACAGGATGTAGCATTGAGAAGAAAGTTAAGGGCGTGATGAAATTGGTTCACATGTGCAGCCCTTTGTTCATCTTGCATGTCTTTGTGAGTTGGGAAGAATATCATTGCACTTTTCTTTAACCGCTTTGTGTAATAAATTTGTGTATATGTCCATGTGACAGGGTGCCTGTGCGGAAGTCAGAAGACAACCAAGGGAATTCATTCTCACCTACCATCAAGTGAATTGTGAGGCTTAAACTCAGATTGTTTAGTTTGTCTGCAAATACATTTATCTGCTGAGAAATCTCATTGGCCCAAGACTAAGTCTTTCTATGGAACTGGTTATACAAAACAATGAAGTACACTGTGGTGTTATCTTAAATTATCTTATAGTATCCCTAATTGCTTCCATGGCAAGTCTGTGATTGAAGCTGCTGGATCTTCAGTATCTTAACTTTTTCTAGTTCTTATCCAGCAGATCGGGCTTTGATCCCCAATGCTAGAGGAGGCAAAAACAGTTCAACTCTAATTGGCACACTTGGCTCATTTTCAGTTTGATTTTCTTGTTACCTATTTGTGGCCATTGATGGTTTTCCACTCACAGCAGTGCTATAAAGTACCCATTTGTGAAAATTACAGTAGTAAGGCAATTTAAAGAAACAAATTGAGTCAATAGTTTTGCTTAATAGATGTGGTCCATGAATGGATAAAGCTTAATAAACTTTTTTCAGGAAATTGGGGGACCATTCAGGGAGTTGTTTCCTCTCATTGGGTGAGAGCCCTTCTCATTCGACCTCCTACAGCAGTGTCATCTACAATGTTTCCCGGACTTCAACTGCTGCCTGTACAGTCATTAGACGTGTGTGTTTGTTTGTGTACATGCTAATGGATGACAGAAGTGATCTTTTTGTTTTTAACTATACTGTCTTGTCTGCTCAGGGTATAGACCTTACCTGTAGGGGCTCTTATAAGCAGAGCAAAATACTGATCCCCTCCCCCAATCATTCCCACACCTTGCTTTTATGCTCTCTCTGCTCAGATGAGGTAGACACTGAATGTCATCAGGGATCGAGGGTATACTCAGAGGTACGTCCTCTGCTCAGCATTCACAGGTTTTAAGTTCAATACCCAGGGCTGACAAAAATAAATGCAGACAAAGAGAAAAACCATCCTATGAGATGAGTTTGGGGGACACAGAGATCACAGGATAACTTCAAATTTAAAGCCAGACTAGTTTACACAATGAGTTCTAAACTTGACAAGGTAATGTAACTAGCTGTCTCAAATGAGGATGTTGGGGCTGGCAAGGTAGATTAGTGGTTAAGAGTTTGTACTGCTTTTTCAGAGGACCCAAGTTCAGTTCCCAGTACCCATGTTAGGTGGCACAACCAACTATAACCCCAGCTGTAGGGGCACTGACACACTCTTTCAGACTCTATCGGTACCTGTGTACAGAGGACACACACGCGTGTACTCCCTCAGAGATAATACACAAAATTGAGAACTGCTATCAAATGCTCAGCAATTATGAAGTTGTGTCTTTGACCACAATGTCACAGCTGATCTGTCAGTCCACCGATATTTGCTTTTGATTTATATTAAATCCTGAGTCTTACAGATTTTAATTGGTTTATTAATCATAGGATAAGTCAGAATGTTGGACTCAGAATCAGCATTGGATAAATAACAAAACAGGGATGCAGGGACCTTTCCATAGTCATGATCAGAAAAATAATGACGTAGAAATGGGAAATGATACATTCAAGACCATCCAACTATTACTAACAGTTACAGCAGGACTTTATCGAGAATCTCTATGCCCAACATGCTATTCTTTCCATCTCTGGCCATTTATTCTTGTGTGAATTTCACTGTGTGTTAGTACAATCCCATTTTCGTTCATGCTTGTTTATGATTTTATGACAAGTTTGTTTGTTTTTCATTTATTTTTTATACTGTTAATGAGTGTTGCTACTTAAGTAGTGTTCTCAGAAACATTAAAATGAGCACCACAGAGTGCAGAACACAAAACTACAGGGCTACTCTGTGGGTAAAGACACTTGCAGCCAAGCTTGGCAGCTTAGTTCTACCCCTAGAATCCTCATGATAGAAACAGAATCAACTGGTTCTCAGAGAAGCTGAGCTTCCTACAAGAAACAGAGACCAACCAAACTGCTAGAGGCTCTCTGAACTGTCAGGTAGCCTTCTGCCTACACAGTGCATCCCAGGTTGCTCAGGCTAGGATAGACTTTGGTGTTGTAGCTGTCTTTGAATCATTCCTGCTACTTAAGTAACCCCTCACCCACATTCCTGTAAGTAGCCCCAATAAAACTCGTTGGTTCTCTCAGTTTGACTTTGGTGGCATCCATATTTTGCTATGCCACCCATTCCCTATCTGAGCAGGGTAGACATTGTCATACAACAATCATTCAAAGGATCAGAAATCCTTTTATTTAGTACCTACTGTTCAACCTAAATTCTCATCTGTCCTATACTGTCATTCTCTCATGATGACTAAAACATGGTGGTTCCAATTCCTATCCTGCTATGATTTCTGAGATTGTTTTATAATGTGGTCTGGGACCTAGAAGCAGGTCCTATGCTTTTGTGACTGCCTCGGTGGAGAAGAGTTAACTGATAAAAAGAAAGTATCTGAGCATGTGGGGGCTATAGCTCATGCTTAAGTTGACCAGAGATGCCATTAAACTCTAAACCAAAGCCTTCTAGGTCTTAGAAACCCCAGGTCCTAACCTCACCAGGTCATGGACCCAGATGTAAGACACTGGAGTAAGTTGTTCAGTCTCACAGAACTGGTCACTCTGCTCTAAATGTGACAGGGTGAAGCTTCATGGCTGAGCGTTTCCCTTCCAGCTTTAATTCTTCATGAACCTGTGAATATGCACTGATTTCCCTAGAGCTGCATGACAGATGGTACAGGTCCAGGGGATAGTGAGTGCTTGGACTCTAACTTTTTCACAATGGGCTTTAGGGGTCAGTGCCCCCATGTTCATATTTTAGTGTCATTAGATTTTGTGGTACAAGTATAGTCCTGGCCAAGAAACATCATGGAGGTTCACTGGCAGTCCACTCTGACCTCTGAATTCTTTCCAACGTGACCAGATTATTCAAAGCTGAGCATCAGCCAGCTTAACACAGTTCGATTTGCAATATTCCATCTCTTTTTGTGTATCTAGGAAGAATCCTTTTCATCAATTTCTCATAGTTGCCTTAAAATCCAAGCTTATTCACTGAGCCAATATTTAAGAAAACAGTGATGGGTCATTTTGTTGGCATTTAATTTCTAATGAATTAAGGATCTATATTATAAAATCTTTCATTTGGATGTTATAGAAACACTAAGCTGCTACAAATCCTGCTAAGTGCTTACTCCCAACTTCATGCATTTTCTATTTGCAGTTATGGATGGGGTGATTAATATAGAGTAATCAGTACCATATTTTTCCTTCATTGGGATGCATCTTGTAACAAGTAATAGCTTAGATTTCAGACAATAAATTAAGTTTAAACTTTGCAGCCATTAAAGTAGATTAAAGTTTCTATTTTTAGTTCAGAATTATGTAGCTTTTCTGATTTGTTTTTCCTTTTATTCATAGATTGATACTGGATTTTATGGAATTTTTTTCTTTTTTAACTTTCATTTTAATTTATTCTTTGTGTCTTTCATATCATGCACCTCAATCCCATTCATTTCCCAATAATTTTGTATCCATACTCTGCCCTTAAACTCCCCTCCCATATAATTTAAGAGGGAAAAAAAGAAGAAAAAATAGTCATGTCATGGAAGCCACAGTATAACATAATGAGTCACACATTAAAACCTTTTATCCCTATATCTTTACTTGCAAGTGCTCATTGCCAAGAATCATTGGTCTGGTTTGAGACCTCTGGTTTCTGCTATACTATCAACTCTGGGCCATCATTAAAACTCCTCTTGTTTATTCTGTTGTTGCCCTATGCTGCCATGGAGATGCTGATGCTTTGAGTCTCCATGACCAGTCCCCTCATGTGCTCTAGCAATTCATAGATGAGATGGATGTTCTGATGGGCCAGTGGTTCTGGGTCTGGGTAGTTGTAAGGTTAGTCAGTCTGACAGGTTCTCCTTTGTCCTCACCACCAGGGTGAACTCTCCTGCATATTCCTGGCTAGTGAACCCCTTGCATTGACGAGCAAGCGGCAGGGACAGTTCTCCAGCTTTCAGGTCCTCAGTGTCTGTTCTCCCACACAGTAGAGTTAGCCCTGAAGGTGAGGTGTAGGGTCTGCTCTTACAAGTGTTGCATCTGGTAGGGGACAAGGGCAGCTCTCCTGCTCTTATGACCTCAGGGTCAGCTCATCTAACCTGCCTTGGGCATTCATGGGTGGGGGCAATTTTTTTCTTATAGTAAGATAGTTATAACATTTTTTCTTACATGTTAATGAGGTATATTTATTAGTAGTTATTTTAACTTTAACTTTGTATTACTTCGATAAGTCACACTTGGCTTCAGAATATTACTTTCTGCACATTACACTATTGTCTTTATTATTGTAAATTTAAGAGTATTTTAGATAAATTTGTAAGCATGAACATAGATTGGTATATAATTTGCTTCATTGTCTTCATCAAGATGGGTCTTATAACCAAGACAACACCATCAAAAATCATTGCGTAATCCTTTTTTTTCCTAGAAAAGTGCATGTAGCATGGGTTTACTGATCCACTGATTTTCTTTGCTTCTCTCTCTCTCTCTCTCTCTCTCTC
>LOEQ01005538.1:165543-175923 GCA_001685075.1 Bramus lutescens | reverse complement strand
GGTGGCTCACAACCATCTATAGTGAGGTCTGGTGCCCTCTTCTGGCCTGCAGTCGTACACACAGAAAGAATATTGTATACATAATAAATAAATAAATAATATTTTTAAAAAAGATTAAAGCAGCCATGATATTGAACCTTAACCCTATTCATGGTGTGCTATGGGAATTGATTCTGCCAATAGATTTGGAGTATCAGCCTTAGAGTATAGCTAGCTTCTTATCTGCTGACATGATCTTTCATCAGGAAAGAGGGAGGTGGTCAACTCTCTCGTTCTCATGTTAGCTTGGGTGGTAGGAGCAGAGCAGGTGCCTTGATGTTGGTCCTCTTTCCCCTTGGGCAGAACATCTGTGTCAGTGTCTAACCTGTCCTGTATCAGTGAGTGTTCATCCCTATTATACATCTGAAGAAATTTGAACCTCTGCTATACGCTCGTGAATTCTTGCTACAGTGGTGCCTATGCAAATAGAGGTTATCTTCAGAAAATGAGGGTGGATTTGAAACCACAGCAATGGGGTGCTTCATGGGCAGTTGTGGTTCTGTGAATTGAGGAGCAGTTTCCTTCTTTTAATGTGTCTCAGTCAACTCTATCCTGAAGAAGAACAAGGGAAATAAAAGAGCTGAGTCCTTTTTGTGTTCCTAAGTCTGGAACATGACCATATAACCTGGTAGCTAAATGATGTGTGGTGAGTTACTAAGTTCCTGATGTGAGTTCCCTCATCTGTGGAGTGGGATAGCGACCCCTATACGAAGACAGCACTGTAGTCAGTGTTCTCTTATTGTAACATAAACCTTAAGTAGAGGTAGGGAGATGTTTCAGTTAGCAAAGAACACAGAACCTGAGTTTGGAGTCCCAGAACGCATCTAAAGAGCAGAGCATGGGGGCTGCAGAGACAGCTCAGCAGCTAATAGCACTTACTGCTCTTACAGAGATGCACAGTGCAGTTCCCACTGTGCACACAGCATCTCACAGCTGTCTGGAACTCTAGTTCCAGGAGATCTGATGCCCTTTTATTGCCTCTGTGGCATCTATAGGTGTGTAGTATGTATGAACATACACAAGCAAATACACATAAAAACAAAATAGGAATGGGGTTTTAACTGGGTGGAAGAAGGATAATACAGAAAAGGAAGAAAGGAGAAGGAACAAACCACACCAAGGATTTTGATAGAGCATCAAGGAATTGTATTTGTGTAAATTTATATAAAATACATATAAGTGTGCATGTGTGTTAAATGAAGTTGTGCCTCTTGGACTGAAAATGCCCCCTGCAAGGGCCATAGACTATCTGACAAAGACCCCAGGGCCAGTCACAGGAAATTTCTGTTCAAATAATATAAGCTATTTTTGCTGCTGTCCTATGTTGCTCTCAGAGGTTAACTGTAAGTCCCCTTTGCTAAAGACACTATGTGTTTTTGACACAGACCCAGAAGATTAAAGATGGATCTGACCTGAAAGGCTTCCTCTGGTCTAGCTTTCACACAGGAGAAAGTATTATGTAGGCTGCAAAGGGAGGAAGGCTATTAATGGTCTTTTCCTGTGATATCAATGAACTTTAACAGTGACCAGTACGGCAAGATATCACAAAAGGTGCAACAGTGGCCCTCATATCCTGGGGTAACCAACAATTGCCTAATTGGACTTAAGGCCCACACTATAGGAGGGAAATAATGCCTGATACTAGCCAAACTTCCCAGGGCTAGTGAGGTCATGGATCTCTGTCAGGTCCAGCATGACATATTCGTCTACCTTTTTGGGGAAGAGTGAGGATTGAGAAAGAAATAGATAAGAGACAATAAACAGAGTCGGGAGAACATCCAGTAAATACTGAGATTTGCCTCACATTTATTTCTCATAGCCATTTTATACCCCAATCCAAAAAGGAGGGGGAAGGCAAAACACTGCCTTACCAGGATATAAAGAGTAATAACATAATTACCTTTTCAATACCCAAACATCAAGTAACCACCGCACTCTAAGTCAAAACATCCTGTTAGTAGCCACACCTTGTGTCAAACTTCCTGTCATATAACCTTGAAAGAGCAAAAATAGGTCTGAACTCTGACCTGTACTCAAGGTGGAGCAGATCCTCTTCTGTGGACTCCCACACATCTTAGGAGAGAATCTGCTACCACCACTTTACTAGAATGGCATAATTCCTAACTTCATTACAAAACTGATCCTTGTAGTCACAGACAAGTGCAGCTCTCACGTCCATCAAAGGAGCACCTCATTACAGAAAACAAAGACCAACAGAGAACGCCACAATAGGTCACATGCAGAGGTCAAGAGAGTGTGGAAAGCCAGCCCCCAATGGCTGCTCACACAACACAATTCCTGTTCCTAAGAGTCAAGAACATCACAGAAGAGGGTCAGAATAATTTTAAGAGCCAGGAGACTAGGATATCTGCTATGAAATTGTGTCTCCTAGGAATGATGAAGAAGCTTTATCCATGCTACTGCAAAAATATAGATGCCTACACAAGACTGGAGCCATGACAATGTCAGTATGCATATGACCATGAGGTCCCACCGCTAGACAACTGACTGCTGAGAGGGAGAATTCACCTCACCAGCACAAAGTGGTCAGATCTGAAATCATAGACACACAGACAATACAAACAGACTTAGAGTGTTGAATTAATATATTTATGCATATGTATGTAATGATGTTAATGAATGCATCTGATTGAAAGGGTGTGAGGTGGGAAAGATGGGAAGGGATTGGAAGAAACAGGAAAGGAGGGAAATGATGTAAAAATATTTCAATTAAAAAGCAATGAAATTTAAAAGGCTGAGTATAGAGGTACAGACCTCAGGCCTGTAATCCCAGTATTGTGAAATGAGGGACAGTGCTAGGAGGATTTCTGGGGACTTCTAAGCAGGCTTACCTAGCATACAGGGTGAAGTTCTAGATATTGAGTCACTGTGTCTCAGCCAAAAGATCTAAAGAACCTAAGTTATTCCTTGACCTCCACACATACTGTGTATGCAGGTTCACACACACACACACACACACACACACATACAATATGTGCACATAGTGTGTAGAGTCATTGTGATACAGACCTTTAGCACCCTGGACATCATCTCTTTCCTTTTGGTCTCAAGTTTTCTATCACTTCATGTATGCTTAAATGATGAGAATAGGGACTGTGGTTCCAGAATTCTTTCCACCATGTGTCTCCCTGGCTATCTAGACCCTAAGCAAGTCACCCAATATAAAATACTCCCATTTTCTATTTCTTTGGGTCTTCATTTCCATACGTCACTTGAAATATTTTTCTTCTTACTCCATATTGGTTATATAGAATGTCAGCCATTAACTTAGAATGATAAAGATGTTTTTCCCTCCCCTAAAATAGCTAGTACTCATCCTGCATGAACTTCCCAAGCCAAACATCCACAAAATGACCTTGAAATTGTGTGCACATTAGCTAAGGTCAACAATCAAGAGCATTGCTAAGAATGAGAGGGTGGAGTGGGAAGGAGGCAAACTCCCAAGTTTATTA
Source organism: Bramus lutescens (assembly GCA_001685075.1). Classification (NCBI taxonomy): domain Eukaryota; kingdom Metazoa; phylum Chordata; class Mammalia; order Rodentia; family Cricetidae; genus Bramus; species Bramus lutescens. Next base: position 172,411 of record LOEQ01005538.1, on the reverse strand, counting down.
TGTTACTGGGACCCCACTAGAAGTGACAGAAAGGGGTTCCTAGTAGGTGCATGTAGTGCTTGGTCAAAATAGCTCCACATGACAGACATGGATGGAGGATACAATGTGTTGTTGCCTGAGAGGATGCTAGAGTGGTGTAGGTTATGTATCTTTGCTGTAAGAGAGCAAGGTATGGGGTGTTCGGGCTGGGCTCAATTCAGACTCCCTGAGAGTGATATCAGCTAGAACTGCAGCATTGACCCAGACACTATCAGGAGAACTCACTTTATTTGTGGAAAACTCGAACCTAAGGAATGGAATCAGTGTTGAATGTTGAAGTTTGGGTATGATATGAGTCAGGGAACATAGAGATGCAACTTGTTACCAGAACCAGGAGTCAAAGTCAGACTTGTGCTCATAGAAAATACTAGAGAAATTAGAGACTACTTTGGGGTGCCCTTCTTGTCCATGAGCTATTGTAAAATTAACCAATATTAGGCTCAATGTATTCTGAGAAAAACTGTGTCTGTATTAGTTATGTGAAAACTTCTAAAAACACTTTTCTCTGAACAACGTAAATACTAGCTCCATCATACATAGACTGTGTTAAGCATACAAAGTAATCTAGAGATGATGTGAACTATATGGAAGACATATGTAGGCTAAGCACATACATTGCACTGTTTCCTTGGCATCTTGGGATTTGGACAGTGAAGCTAGAGAAGATAAAGAGGCCCTGGCAGGGATGCCTGCCACCAGTCCCTTAGGGACGTTGCAGACAGTTGTGTTATGTTATGCTTTTGACCTAGGTCTTCTTATTCTTTCTCACTATCGCTCATGTCAGTCAGCAGGGACACCAGGGGCTTATAGGTAAAAATGTTTGGTGCACTCTAGCGAGAAGCTGCTCCTAGTTGCTTTTTGTCCACAGATAACTCACAATGTTCTTTGAAAATTTACTGGGCTATTAGTCCACCCCCCCATATTATCCCCATTCTGTATATATTTATTTTGTGCCAACGGAGGTTATGGTTCTGAAGAATAGCACATGTTACATTTCAGTCAATGTTTTCCTTTAAGAGCCCTAGGTTGCCTGTGGTCAGCTGTTGAAAAAATGCACATAACTAAGAGAGCAACTACCAGGTTAAGAATTTCTGTGCTGAGTAAGGAGAGCATAGGGGTTGTCACAGCTTGAAAACAATGTGTCCCAGATGAGCTTCCTGATGTCTTCCTAGTGAAAAAAAAATGTGGGGTCCTCAAGAAAGTGTGCTGGACTGTAACAGAAACTTAAATGTGCAATTGTCTAGGTTCTGATTCCTTTCCTGTGGAGCTGCCATGCCTACTGTAGCTGACTATCTTGTAAATAAATAACAGTGATGTAAGCATATTATTACCTATATAAATAAGTTCAGTTTAGTGGAGGATAGTCCCCTCTACCCACCATTCATCTAATTTTTTTGTCATTTTATTTTATGTGTATGTGTATTTTGCCTGCATTATGTATGTGTACCATGTGCATGCAGTGTCCATAGAGGCCAGAAGATGGTGTTGGATCTCCTGAAACTAGAGTTGCCTATGGTTGTGAGCCACCATTTGGATACTAGGAACTCTCCCAGGTCCTTTGGAAGAGCAGCCACTGCTCTTAACCGTGGAATTACCTCTCCAGTCTCCTCTCTTCCTTGCATCTATTTTTAAATTCATCGCAACATTCCTTGAGTCCCTGTAGAAGGATTCTGCTTTGACTTTTCTTTTGAATTTAGAATATCTTGCCAATCTCTGCATGAATAATGGATTAAGTGAAACCTTGAACATGTCTTCATTTTATATTTGTTTTTAAAAGTCAAGTCAGAATTCTGTCTTTTTAAAAGGTAGCATGTAGTAACATCCTGGTGAAATGAATACAGCCAGGTCTTCTGGGCTCCAGGACACTGTTGCAATCTGACCTCAGCCACTTGGTTGTCACACTTTGGGAAGAATAGGTCATCATGCCCAATAACTAAATGTACGAGTTGTCTCATTCCCCATAGCTTTGCTGCTAGAGAAGACAGGTTGTGAGAAGGAGTCCCTGAGAAGGTATTCTACTACTGTAGACATTGTTGCTAAATAAAGTATAAAGACAAAAGCAGTTTTAGGAAATTCTGTGATGAGCTTCTTGGAACAGGCATCTTACAAATGAGATTTTTCTCTGTAGCAGATGTTCAGATACCTTCAAGGCTGGTTATATTACCCTCTGTCTCAGTGAGGTGCCAAGAATTCTCAGTGAAGAAGAGATACAATGGGATCACATTGGTCACTCTGACTTAGGACATTCCTCTACAGCATTCACTGCACTCACTCAATGAACTTGGCTTCACTGAGGTTAGAAGCCCTATTTCAAATGCTGTAAGCACCTGGGTGTTCTTGTACAGTCCATTTCATCCAGCGAAATCCAAATTGTCACCTGTTGGGCTTCTGAGCAAATTCTTTGTTGCTAGCTCAAACAGATGTTTGGAGCCTTGTGCATAGCTATCAGTGAGGTGTGACTGCTGGGTAAGGATTCACTGTGACTCTATAAAGGCTTAAGTGAAGAGACACATATGCAGATCACATGCTATACTGCTATCTGTTAAGTCTCAGAAGGACTCAACGTCACAGAGTTTTTGACAGACACTTGTGCTTGTTTAATGTGGCAGGCTGTGAGTCTACTAGTGTTTTCCTTAAAGCACATAATCTGATTCATCAGGTCTAGGGTAATTTTCAGGTGGTGTTGATGTTTATGGTCCAGGGGTCACACTTTGAAAGGCAAGAGATTAGAAAAGTTTTCTCTGAGAACCATATAGTAAATATCTAGGGAGTTTTTATGATCATCTTGTCTGTTACTACCGCTTACAGGTACCCTTCTAGCCTAAAAGCAGAACTGGATGGTGAGTAAATGAATATGCTTCTATTACAGTATAATTTCAAAAATAATAATTAGGGCTGGGGTGGTGGTTCAGTCAGTAAAGTGCTTGCTGCAAAAAAAAAAGGAAAAACAAATTTTAATCCATAGAACTCAAGTCAAAACTTTAGTCTATCAATGTACACTGGGTAGCCAGAGACAGGAGAAGCATTAAAGCTTATTGGACAACTGATCCTGCCAAAGTGGTGGTCTCTCATGTTCAGTGAGAGAGCCTGCCTCAAAACCATGGTGGGAAATGTTAAAGAGAGACATCTGATGTTTCCCTTTTTCCTCCATATGCACAAACACACAAACATCTCCACATGCACACATGCATTTGCATGTGCACACACACTATTGTCTCCACAGGTAAGCACAAACATCTCTATTTGTACACACACAAGTATTGCCACATACACAGACATCTCATCATGTACACACAATCATCTCTATTTGTACACAGATATATTCACATGAACACACACAAACATCTCTACTTGCACACACACAAACATCATCACATCCACAAACATATCTAAATCCACACACAAATACATTTACAAGCATGCCCACACATATACATATTCATTTGCACACACACAAATACATCTATACATACATAAAACATAGGCATATAGCCCCTCTCAAACATACACACACACACACACACAAACTTGCACACACAGAGATATCACATGGACATACCCAAATTAAAAATTTGAAAAGCACTAGGAAGGCAGAGTGCTGGATTTAGCATATAAACTGCAGTTTGGTAACCCCTATTTTAGAGGAATCATTCTAGTAGTGGAAAAGAATTGGATGAAGAATAGAGAGGCAACTGGAGATGGAGCCGTGAAAAGGAGAGAATTTCAAGGAAAGCTAATATGTTACTCTGGGGGCGGAGGGGCAAGAATAGGAATTGAAAGAAGAATTGATGGGACTTGACAGAGATAGACAAAATATGCAGAGTCTGCATCAATCTTGGATGGTTTGGGGGCCTCAAGCAATAAAACAAAGCATGACTTTTCCTTGGCCGCATTAGGGAGGATTCATTTTTGGTCTATTGCTTGCAGGATGTGACAACTCAGGTTACTGACATCCTTCAGGATTTATGAAAGCTCAGACAGCTTTATGCTCCCATTAATGATACAAAATTAAAAAATTTATATGCAGTTTCAGGTTTCATGAAGAAAAACTCAATTGAATTTTCTGTCTACTGTAACAAGAGCAGATCTGTTTTGTACATAAATTGTGAATTTTGTTGTCAGTGATTTCATGCATTTCATTAAAAGCTCAATTCCTCTTCTGCTTAGGGGATTTTGGTAGGTAATATTCAAGAACATGACTTTATTTATTGTTTATTAATGAAAGGTATTTGTGATTAAAAAGATAAACTTGATAGTATAAAACAAGAAATTTGATGCTGTGCTTTGAGTATGAGGCACATATTCCCAATCAAATAAGATTAATTTATATTACAATGTATTATTCCTCCAACTGAGTCCCACAGTATACCAGGAAATATGGGAAACTCATGTTATCTATCGCAACACTCAAATGCTACAAGAATGACAGACTTCTTCATGGCCAAGTAGTATTGTTTTTCAAACCTCTGAAAAATTTTAAAAGCTTTAATATCTAATTCTTACCTTCTCTTTATATTTTCCCAAAAAAACATATATGTGATTTCTTTTAAAATTAGGATGTGATTGGTCTATGGATGTGGCTCAGTAGGTTGAGTACTTGTCTAGTATGTGTGGAACCCTGAGCTTGATAGCCAGCACTATGTGTGCCTGGGTGCAATGTCTAAGTCTTATAATCCTAGTACTTGGGAGATGTAAATAGGAAGATCACAAGTTCAGGTTCACATTCAGCTACAGTGGGAATCAAAACCAAGCTGGTCTATCTTAGACCCTGTCTCAAAGTGTGTGTGTGTGTGTGTGTGTGTGTGTGTGTATGTGTGTATGTGTGTGTGTGCTTGTAGTTAATATCACATACTGCTTGTGGCTGCAGTATCTCTTCAACCCACTATTTTGAAAATGGAAAGGCTTAATAGCAGGAGCAGCATGTAGGACCACTCTCAGGTCCCATCATAAATAACCAAATACTCTGAGAATCTCTTTTTGAACAAGACCTTATGAGATACTGATATTGCTGGAGTTTGGTAACCAGTGCTTCCTTTAATTTTTAGCTCTCCATGTTAGGTGCAGCATAAAACTATATAGGGGTGGTTTAAGAAGACACAATATTAAGTATACAGTAAGACTACTAGGTATAAAATTCAGAGACTGGTATCTCTGGTGGTACCCAAGTGATCTCACTATATAGTCAAGGCTAGGGATAATTACATGAAATAATTTCCTCTTGCTCTTTTAACTAACTACCTTGCCCTTATCATGCTAATTATTTTACCAAAAGATTCATGATGTCTATCTATTTGATAATATGCTTATTTTTTTGTACAGTATTTAAAGGAATGAAAGATATGATCCAGTACCTCATCGAACGTCTTCCCAAACTGGGTCTGACTGCTCCCCGTGAGTGAACGATCATGGCACAACAGTCCATTTGGGTTATTTCTTTCTTTTCTTTTCAAGGGAGTACATCGTTTCATGGCCTTTTGTCCCCTCTTGCTCAGCTAGGTTATTACCACAGTGCCTTTCAATGTCAAGTTGATCTTTTGTAGCGCATCTTTTGAGAACCTTGCCCTTTTCTCCATGGGCTTACCAACTCTTTCTCGACAGCAGGGGCTCAGCCTATTCATGTCCCTTATTCTTCTGTCTTCAACTGGGCTTTATTAAAGAGCTTGTTTTCAGTGTCTTGTTTGGCCATTCTGGGTGCAGGGCTTAGTTTAGTCTTTGTTTCCTTCACTTCATTATTTTTTCTCTCCAGCCAGTCAGTCCAGACTCACTAAGATGCCAGTTCTGAGAAACTATTTCCAGCTTTGGTCTTGGCAGTTGCACCGCGGTCTGTTTGTTCAGATTTGCAGGACAGCAAGTGTATTGCACTTGATATCCAGAATCCCATAGAAATGTCTTAGTCTCAGCAGTTGACCTTTTTTAAAGCCTAAAGTGTAGTGACTGGATGTTATCGCACAGTGCCAGTCACCCACACCCCAGAGTATGTCACAGTGTCACTATATTGATTTGCATCCACTAACACAAAGGTAACTGAACTTAATGTGAAGGGAATTCAGAGTGTCTGGTACTCTGTGTGGACAGAATAAATAAGCCCCAAAGAAGTCATGTTCACTCTAAGTGACAGGAAGGTGTGACTTTCACACACTAGGTCTTAAAATCAGTACTCTCTCCCATGTATAAAGTGACCATGTGTTAAAGACTTACTTATGAGCATACCACCCAAGTATTAAGACAGCTGCAGGGGAGAACTCTAAGAATGACAAATTGGTGGAGCATATAGATGAACTGGAGGAAATGTGCAAAGAGATACTATGATGGTTTGTTTTCCATGTGATGGGAATCAAAGTCAGTTTTATCTTTACTGGAAAAGTCTACTTATTTGCTTTATATCATTACCAATTATCTATAACTTAGAATTATAGCAGAAGGGCTTCAAAAGTCTAAAAGCAGGTACCTGGATAAGCTTTTTTCTGAACAGTACATAGAATTCCATTGCAGGTGTCTAGTTTTGCTTTGGGATTGTCATCACATTGACACCATTTGTAAGAAACTTACTGATTTCTGAAGCACTTTTTTCCATTATTAATGTATATGTGTATGTGAGAGAGAGGGGGTAGACAGAAAGGGAAAGAGAGAGAGGGAGAGAGGGAAAGATGGTAGGGTGGGACAGAAAGAGAGAGAGAGAGAGAGAGAGAGAGAGAGATTTGTGGAACTGTAGTGAAAGGGGAGCAGACAGGCCTGCTTTTTGTCCCACTCGGCTTTCGCACGGCTAGCTTATACCCCAAAATAACAACACACAAATTGTATTCATTTAAGCACTGCCTGGCCCATTATA
>LOEQ01005538.1:123017-146885 GCA_001685075.1 Bramus lutescens | reverse complement strand
CTATCTATCTATCTATCTATCTATCTATCTATCTACCTATCTATCTCTCTATCTTTCTTTCTTCCCCCATCCACATAGAGGATGATAACTTTTTAGGAAAACTGAAGTGATATTGTTAGAAACAATGAATAATTTAATATCAGTGCTGCACCAAGGAACACATAACTAAAGCAAAGGCAAAGTAATTTTTTTTGAAAAAAAAAAAGAGGGGTAAGAAATCAAAACCTAACTGGGTTAGCAAACACACTGACCAAGATGGTGCCTGTCCCTTATTCAAGACTTGGGTCATAGAGGCATCTGTGTCTCATTCCCTTGGTGAGATCTTGGCATCCCAATCTGACATGGTTAATCAGTGTGGAGTGGAAGGTTTAGGAATACAAGACCTGGCTGGGCTAACTACAACAAAATGTTCCTTACACTATAGAACTATATAGTCTTTAGTTTCATAGAGCTCTGTGGTGGCACTAAGTAGACATGTATACACATGCGTTGATAGTGAAATATAGTACATGTAAAGCACATGTGCACAGGAAGCTTCTGCAATGCACGGAGAGAATTAGGAGCAGATGGTGCAAAATCCTGAAGTCAGACATGTTTTCAGGTTTGATAAGGCAATTGCTAACAAGATGCAGGAAAAAAAAAAGAAAGAAACAGAAGAAGGCAGAACAGGAAAACACAGGAGACTTGTTTAGTGAGCATGACTGTCCATCATGGCTTTTCTACTGGGAGTATTTGACGTGGGTCAATTGGTAGATTGAGACTAGTGCAAAACTTTTGTGAGGTAATTACCTTCAAGATGGCAGCTACTGTTTTATGAGCATTCAATATGACCTACCAGTCAGACACACTTTGTAGTTATGTGGGATACAGCCTTTGTTCAGTTATTCAGGACAGGCAGGAACTGGGCAACCATGGTAAGTGTAGAACGTTTTTGTTTGTTTTGGAGAGTGCTATGAGATTGAGTCATTGAACTGAATCCTGGAGTCTGGAAGTAGCTGTAACTTTAGCTGGTGCTGAAAATGGTCTCAGAATCCTTAGGCCAGTCTGTCTCCTCCAGCGGGGAGCATCCTATTCTCCTGCAGTAGTTGTGAGAAGAGCAAGGGGTTGACCTCTTGTGGTACTCAAGTCCCAGCTCTCAGCCCTTGACAATTGTTAGTGAGGCGGGATCACACAGACAGGATACTAGAACATAGGAAAATGGAGAAATCTGAATAACTGTTTAAAAAGAAGTTCCCGACTGAGTGCCTTCCCTGGAGATTTGCTGTCATTTGTGATGGAGTGGATGGCCTTGGGTGTCACACTTTTAATCCCTCAAAGTCATCCTGCTATTGATAACAAATTGACAACCCCTGGGGAAAGGTGGTATGAAATCACCTCACGGCTTAACTAGTGTGGCTTGATTAAAGTGTTATTTTCACATGAGACTGACTATGGTACGAAACAGAACCAGAGAGCTAGAGGAAAGAAGGAACGGGGGAGTGTGGCAGTAGAAATTGCCGCAGTGGTAGGAGTAGCGGCTGTAGAATGCAGGCAAATGGGGGATGGGATGTGTGGATTTTTAAGTTTAGAGACAGGAAAGACCTCACTGATTTAAATGAAACTATGTAAACATGGAAATGGGATACTTATGCTGGTGGATATCAAACAACAATAACAAAACACGCAACTCTCACCTCAAACAGAATAAGAGATAGTTTATTTGGGAGCCAAATATAGGTGACCATGTTCTGGCAACATAGATTTTGGATACCCCCAAATTTCATATTCTAACTTGCTAATAATGTCATTCAGTTTCTATAGAAACAGAACAAAGAAAAAATCATAAACCAACAAAATAAATTGGTGGAAACATCAGGCAAGCATACTACAGCAAAATGCGGAAAACTCTGTATGGGCTTCAGATGCTGTCTGATGCCATCCTTTGCTTTTCCATTAGTGGAAACTAGGGGTCTGTGTACATTCCAAAAGACTCACCTAATAGGCATGCGGATGTTAAGTCTCATTCAGAGTTTAGTAGTAACAGCTGTCCAAAGCTAAAAGAGTTTGTAATTAGTCCCTGAACTCACAACAGTTCAAAGTCTCCTGAATCACTTGAGTTTGAATACATTAATAGGCCTTTGTAGAATGGCCAGTGTAGGTGTGGCTCCTTCTCAGGAGCTTCAGTTCATAGACTCAAGTGTCAGTGTCATAAGAGGTCAGGGAATTAAAAAAAAAAAGTGACAATCTATGAGAAAGATCTCAATTTTGACACTGAGCCTTCACTGAAAAATGAAAGGCACACACATGGGCTTGTACTCGTGATGCTTCAATTTGCCTTTTTTGGAGTTGAGAGTGGCACAATAGGAAGCTATATACAGTAAAAGCATACTTTGAGTCCATATTTTCCAAGGCTGGTGATAATGAAAGATGAAGCTCACAATATGGGCAAAGACAGTGAACCCTATCTTCCTTCAGTAACACAACCACAGGTAGATATGGTGGTTAGTTCGCATGGTCTGCAGGATAGATACGATAGATGTAGTTTTCAAAGATATATTTTACTTTTAATTGTATGTATGTTTATGTGTGTGTGCATCTGAACGTGTATATGCACATATGCATGCATGCTTATAGAGGCCAGAAGGTAGCGTTGGATTCCTTGGAGATTGTGGAGGCTGAAAAATGCAGGGCCATTTCCACCTTGTCTGACAGTCAGAGTTTGGAGATTGACAAGCATAGTTGCAAGTCCTAACTCAGGAGGTGATTGCTTGATTCTTTTGAAATTAAGACAGCCCATTCTAGTAAGTTCATGCCACCCTGAGAGGTGGTCAGTATATGCGAATGTACCTCTGTTCCTTCTTCAGTAACTTTGGTATCCAGGGAAGGGCGGTCTTCAGAATAGGTTACCTAGAGTACCTTCACTACCTAGACAACAGAATGCTAATAATTTGATACCTCAGAGTGATAAAGCCATTGACTGTGCGAATTATACTTTTGTATCATATTAATAAAGTATTTTGTTATCCCTCCCACACCCATTCATGTTGATTATAGAAGCTGTGGTAAAATAAACGTGGGTGAAATTTCAGGATTTCAGTCACTGGAATACCCTCCCAATACTTTCTATGTTTTCTGTCTTAATATCTTTATGCATCTTCATATTCTTTACTTATATTTCTTCAATTCCCATGCCCCTACCTTGGCAAGAAGTAAGAAGTATGTCCTCAACAGGAAATATAGTTGTAGGTGACTGTCAGCTGCCTGACATGGTGCTAGAGACCAAACTCTGGTTTCTTCAAGAGCAGTAAATGCTCTTAACCACTGAGCCATCTCTCCAGCCTAGTAATTCATACTATATGCATAATGTTTTTTAATTATGTTACTTATTTATGAGAGATATTATTGTACAGTGAGTGTGTGTGTGTGTGTGTGTGTGTGTGTGTGAATGAGTGAAGTGAGAAAGACATTTGGGGAATAATGATCAACAATGCCAAGATCTGATGATGAGGAAAATGAAAAAGTACCGCAGAGATATTGATTCCACAGCCAAATGCCAAGACATTTTTTTAAAGATAGTTCTAAATGTGACATGGTGTGCTTCAAGTATTCTATTTGTGAGGCTTAATAAAGGTGGTGTGTCCAGTAGTATGAAGGGAGGATAATTAGGAAAGGGAAGACTGGAATCAATGACAGTTAGAGCAGGCTAATTATAATGAGCAGTTATGACGTCAGAATTAGAGAGAAAATGGTGAGACTGGAAGGAAGGGGGCTCCTTCTAAGTGTAGTTAGAAGAGAAAAATCAATGTGTCCAGTTTGAGAAGCAGAGAGCTATGGAGAAGGAGACCCAAGAGCCAAAAGACAAGGCTGAATAATAGGGAGCCAACAAACGAGGAAAGTAGCAAGGGAGGTAGATGTGGACACAAGATAGGGTGTTTGATTTGGCAAGTGTTGAATTGGAGGTGATGGCGGCAAAACAGACAGAAGGACCCATTGCACATAGCAGATAGAGGCAGGAAGCATGGTAAGGTGGTCAGAGGACACCCAACGGCTAGAGCCAAGGGCAGGAAGAGCTCAGAAAGCACTCCGTCTTTGCTCACTGTACGGTGTTTAGATAAGCCAAGGCTTCTTAACTTCTTAAACTGCTTTCACTTGTAACTTCATTTGCCTGAGAGATTTTTTTCCAAGTCTGTAGACACATAGGAATAAAAACCAAGTAAATAAGTGAAACATTTTCAAGAATAAATCATAAAGGAATTGGTTTTAAAGCAATTCTTTGGTATACAAGTAATTTCATCACTTATTGCTGATGAAAGCAAATTTGCTAACTATTGAGATAGGTAAGGTTGTTTACATGTAAATAAGTAAAATCCCAGATGAATGTTGTGTACTGTGGGTTGTAAGTCATCTTTAACATTTTTCAGAATTGGTCAATATTTTGATTTTATAATTCCCAGTGCCAAGATTGCTGCTTTGCTTAAATATGTAGTACAAAATGGCTGAAATATGTTTCAGTCTGTTTCAGAAATCATTGGAAATTCTGTCATAACCCCAAACCAAAATTTACTGAACCATTTTTTATATAATTTAATTCAACAATTCGAAGAACAATATTTGAATACAATATTCTGACACAAAACAGTCCAAAAATAGCCTGATTTGACTCTCACGTGCTTAGGAATGGCAATAGGAAAATATGAAGTCCTTTTTTCCCTCACAATTAAGACATTACATATTCCATGAGAGCAGAAAATGTATATATGGTAAAATCAGTATAATTCAAAACATACAGTGCTCTCAAATTTGAGCCAAAGTTTCAGGCCGAGTTTGATTGAATTATGCAGTGGGATGGCATATGTTGTCTAAACTACACGTGTTGTGTGTTCAGATCTAAGGCTGCAGTGAAATCACCCCAGCGCAACTAGAAACACTCCAGGCTCAGTCCATCCTTCATTTTGACTTGATTTTTGACTATTTTTCATGTTCTGAGACCTTTTACTAGTGCCATCTCTTTAGTGACTCCATCATTCAATGATATGCCAGATGACCTAACTCACTGTTTCATAAAACTGGGGTCTAGGACACCATGAACAGCAGTAGGATTGAGTCGCCCAGTTAGGACAATCCTTTGTTATTAGGCTCTTATTCCTAAATATCAGATGCTGATACCAATATAACAGAGGTTGTCATTAGTGCTACAGAGAAAAATGAGGGTGACTAGGCAATGAGGAGAGGTAGCAAGGTCAAGGGCTTGTTTACAGGGTTTCCGCTAACTCTTATTGCTCATTGCTTGTAATTGCTGTTTCGGGGCTTAGAAGCTACTTACTCTATTCTCTGGTTTGGTAAATAGCAATTGTCATATTTCTTGAGTTTGACTTTCTATGTATTCCAGCAATAGATGATTAAATGAAACAGAGACTGGATTAGCTCTACACTGCTCCTCTCTGGCTCTGCAGAAAATGTTTGCTGGCTCTCCTGCAAATCATCTGTTTCTACATCAGTATGTGCCTTGAAGAGTCTTCATTAACCTTTGCAAATAACTCTACCACTGATACTCACTTATCTTTCTGCCCAATCCTTGCACACTGGTACTGTATTCTTTGTTACAGTCTTTTAAGAGCTGTGACATTTAAATTCTGCACCCTGTCTGTGTGGTCCTAGTATCTGTTCTAGCATTTTCTTGTCTTTCTCCTATTTGGATAGGAAAGGAAGGATCCCTATGCCCTTTCATTACTTCTAACTTAGGCTTTGCTCTTGCCTTTTGTGAAGTTCCAAGTTTGGGAAGATTACAGAAATGCATTTTGATTTTCTTTCATTGTAGATCTATGCTGAAGGTTTAATCCCAGCCAAGGAAAGGTCCTGAGTGCTCAGACTAGGAAAGGAGGAGGACGGTATGGAAAACATGTCAGAGATGGTAAGAACCGTGATTCCCAAGCCTGAAACTTCCCAGCTTACTTGTAGTATGTTCGTATGAACAAGTTCCTTTCTTGAAGTAACATGATAAGCCTGGGACAAATGGTCTCATGACAGTTACTTCTTATTTTCTTTACGTGATAAGAGTTGGTCAAACCACTTCCTCCTGTTAGTGGCTAGCAGAAGGCTGTGCAAGCCTCTCCACCTGGAGCCATGTCCACAGTGCTATTTCTGGACTCAGGTCTTCTCTCGTCTGTTCTGGCCTACATCCCACCATCCTGCTAAGATTTCTCTTGGCCTCCATCCCTGGCATTGTAGTGGTGGAGCATGTTTTCATCCATATTTGGCTGTTGAATTTATAGCTTGGCCCTGTTGCAAAGCTTAGAGACAACCATCATTGTTCAGGTACTTCCACGCTACTATGACACTATTGTCCATCGCTGTGTGTTTTTAGGGAGTAGTAACTCACTCTTGCAACTTTGAGCCAGGGCAAACACAAGCTTTATTATGTTAGAGTGTTGTATAGTTCTGATGAAGGAGGGGAATGTTGAATGAGGGAGCTCTTGGATCCTGACTGTTTTGAGCCACCTGCAAGTCTCATTTAGATGTCTGTATTGAGATGAACCTACTACAGCTAGCTACCTTGTAACTTTGAGTCTCTTTACTAAATTCCAAGTTCTTCAAAGATGAGTGACTGTGCCCTATGCCACATATGAGGTTCCAGAAGAGTGGGGAGCTTTGGCTGGCAGATTTTGAAAGATCATCTTCAATGAAGGAAGAAGTGTTATCCAAAAGGAAGTTTTGCTTATAAGTACACAAAAAAGGGAGAAAGCTTGATCAAAAAAAAACAAATAAACAACAAAACAAACAAACAAACAAAACCCCAAACCCTGAAAGGTCCCTGTCAAAAAGATCTGCTTGAATGCTTATGGATCATAGCCATTCAGATTTCCAGCATGTAAACCAGTCTCTTTCAAACTTCAGTAAATGTCAGGATTCACTGGAGAGCGTGTTACACCCCAATTCACCACACATCTCCCCCATGCCCTAATGCCGTAGCTCTGTGTGAAGGATCTGATAGTCTGCATAGCTAGAAAATTCCCATGATAATCTGCTTCTGTGACATGCGACACATGAGACACAACATTTCATAAATGGCATCATTTTTCTATACTTTAGTTAAAAACATTACAATGGCTATGCTCTGAAAAAAATTGAAATTATTTTTATTATAATACCAGAGATGCTAGCTGTCTGTAACTTGTGAGCATGTATGGGAGAGATGTCTTTTTAATTGTCTTTCCGTATAGCTTGCTTGGTCATCTGGAGTTGATGCTTTTGTCTTTACCCAGGTTTAATGTCCATGTGAAAGCCCATGCCGAAAACCACACTCTACAGCTTCTTGGAGTCTATCCATGGGACAGCTGCAGTCAAATACCAAATAACTTTAGGGGGCTGAGGGGTTGTGTTCCTGAAAATATTTTGGCAGGGGCTTTTTCTCCAAGGAGAAAGGCATTTGTCTTCCCTCTGAAGAACATGTCCTTCATCCTGCAGATCCTTTGCCACTGTTTCTAGCAAGAAGGGAAACACAAAGACAAAGTGAAAATGCTACAGATTTTGCTCAATGTCTCTTACAATGACTTATTTATTGTGTGTATGTGTGTGTGAGTGTGTGTGTGTGTACCTATTGTGTGTGTTGGGGGTGCATGTGGACATGTATGTGTCTGCATGTGGAGATCATAAGACAACCTCATATTTTATTCTAAAATGCCAATGCCAACCATATTTATTTTAAAATTTCTTTTGCATGTATGGTGTTTGTGCCTTCATATGTGTGTGTGTGTGCACCACTTGTGTGCCTTGTACCTAAGGATACCAGAAGTAGGCATTGGATCCCTGGAACTGTAGTTAGAGACATTTGTGAGCTACTCTGCAGGGATTGTCCCATGTCTGGAAATTGAACTGGAGCATCTGGAAAAAGTAGCCAATGTTTTTAATCATTGACTCTTTCAGAGGCAGGGTCTTCTGCTGGCCTGGAGCTTGTCAAATAGTCTAGATTGCCTTGCCAGTGAGCAGAGAGATCCTTCTAACCCACACCCCCAATGCTGAGATTGTAAGTGTGTCCTTACTCCTTGTTTACATGAGTTCTGGGGATGAAGCTCAGGTCCTAATGCTTGTGCAGAAACTAAGCTCTCTTCAAGACTCATTTACACACACATACACACACACTCTCTCTCTCTCTCACACACACACACACACACGTACTCACGATGGTTTAAATAGGAATGCTGAGGGTATTTTGCTCATGCCAACCATACTATCAACATCCAGAGGAAGAAATAACTTGCCTAAAAGTCATTGCAGGTTGGGATCAGAAGTAGAAGAGCATTCCACACTCACTGATTGCTGACCATGATGATGTGGATGGTGATAACAATGACTATCCTATCCTTATCTCTATCAGCCACATAATAGGAGTAAGTACCATTTATTGAATGTATATTTCACTCAAGACTAGACTCTGTACTATTCTAAGTGCTTAACACATATTCTCTAAGTCAAGACCCAGAAAACAGTGGTCAGTGTCCCACTGTGGCAAATAAAACTTGAGAGAGCCACAGTTAGCTGTGCTCTATGTTTGAGCATTGATTATGCCTGTTTTTGTGATACCATGGAGAGGGTTAGTTGCTCCAGCAGAGACCATCTGGCTTGTGGAATAAGCCACCATTAACACTGGTTTTTAGTAGAAAATGCCTCACCCCTGCACAACTTATCGCTGGGCATCATCCTGCATTGTTGGCATAACACTGCCATTTTTCCAGTGATAAAGTAGACTCAGAGACCTATTCCCAAATCACTCGCACATACACCATGGTAATGTGACTACAGTGAAAGGCTGTCACCGCTGGAATGTATGTTCCTTATACGCTTTGTGGTGTCCCTGATGAATGTGGCTAATTGCATGGATCATATCTTATTGTAATAATGCACTGAACTCTAATATGGTGACATTTTTTCTTCTCTTAAGCAAAGTGACATTTTAAAACGGAATAATGAGAACTGGTCCCTACGGGCTAATCACACTGCAGTGGTATATTTACTTTAAAAAGCAAATCATGTGTAAGGCCAATTGCTAAGTTAATGAAATTATTATACAGCCAGCTAAGTGGATTTTATTAATGCTGACTTTTTTTTTTGTGTGTGGCACCTGAGCCTTGACTGGTGGGAAGGTAATGAAAGCTTTGATTGCCAAGCAGGAATTTGAGCCCTGAGGTCTGGACTTTTCTTAGTAACTAGATGTTTGCCCATGGTACTAATCATTCCAAATAACTCATTCAAGCAGGGAGTTTGTGTTGCTTTTAAAATTTCTAATTTGATCCTTAGCTCTGTGAATGTCAGTCTTTGTGGCCTATCACAAAAATGTGACCCTTTATAAAAAAGGTGGCCCCAGTGTGGGACCAGTGTGGAGAAATCGTGGGAAGACCACTTTCAGCCTTGACTGGCTCTTTGAAGCCATGTACTTCTGGGTTATGGTCCCCCTGACATCAGATGGAGTTAGCCCTATCTTATATGAATGGGCAACCAGGGATTTGCACCTTTTTATCTGTAGGCTTTCATTTCCCACCCTCTGCACTGATTTTTATTTCCCTTGTCAGCCAGCTTCAATTCACTTGATTGTCAATGGAACAAAGACCCAGGTAGGCTAGACTGGGGATATCAATGAGACACAGGCATCAATTGTCTTGGGGATGGCCAGGGTGTCTTAATGGCAAAAAAAAAAAGAAAGAAAAAAGAAAAAGGAATTTCTTAATGTATTAGACTAAGAGTTAGAAGTAATTTTCGGATTCCTGTCACACTCTCTGCTAGATGTGTCAGAACCTTATTTCTATTTCGGAAGCTCAGAGATTTATATTTTAAAAATAATAAGAGCTGGGGATGGTGGCATAGACCTATAACCCTGGTACTTGGGCGGTAGAGGCAGGAGAATAAGAATAGGGTCATCCTCAGTTACATAGTAAGTCTGAGACCGGCCTGGACCCTTTATTAAACACACACACACACACACACACACACACACACACGAAGCCATGAAGGTATTAATGTAGTTCCCATGAAATCTAGGTTGTGAGATGATTGTTTCTATGTCAAAAAAGAAAAAGTAGAAAAAAGCGGTCAACAGCCAGGCCTACTCAGGTAGCAGAATGCTCCATTCATGTGTGTTAAGCATTACAAGCATATGCACTCTTGATAAATATACATGTATGTGTATGTGTGCACTCATGTGTGCATGTGCATGTATTTTATATGATCAAGAACAAGTGCAGTGGAACCAGTGTGGAGAAATTGTGGGAAGACCACTTTCAGCCTTGACTCACTGTTTGAAGCCATGTACTATCACTTGGCTATCCACATATGACATATTTTTCTCTTCTCACTATTCAAGTCTCAGCTTAAGAATCTCTTCTCCAGAAAGGTCTCTCTTATTGGGTGGTAAATATCAGCCAGTCTCTCACCCAACTAAAATCTCAGAATGGGCCTAGCCATGGTTTCACATGTCTATTCCAAGTTCGCAGAACTGCTCAGCTTATCATTCAGTTCATTAAAAAAATCATTATTTTTAAGATTTATTCTATTTTTATTTATGTGTTTGTGTACATGTGCATGTGGATGCCAGTGGAGTCTAGTAGAGTGTGTTAGATCCTTTCGAGCTGGAATTACAGGCAGTTGTGAGCCACCTGACCTGGCTGCTGAAAATCAAACTATGGTCCTCTCTAAGAGCAGTGTGTGCCCTTCACCACAGAACTGTTGTAGGGAGCACGGGCTGCTTTTCATCACAGCAGCCTGGCTAATTTACACCTGAAATAATCACACAGAAATCGTATTAATTAAATTACTGCCTGGCCCATTATCTCTAGCCTATTATTGGCTAACTTTCACATCTTGTTTTAACCCATTTCTAGTAATTTGTGTATTACCACAAGGTCGTGTCTTACCAGGAAAGATTCTAACCAGCGTCAGTCTCAGGCAGGAGCTTCATGGCGGCTGCCTGTCTCTGTTTTCTTCCTCCCAGAATTCTGTTCTGTCTTCCTTGCCTACCTACCTGAGTCCCGCCCTATTAACTAGGCCAAGGCAGTTTCTTTAATAACCAATGAAAGCAACACAAATAAGGTGTTGCTTTCATTGGTTATTAAATAAACTGGTTCTACACCACAGAACCAACTCTCCAGCCTCATGGTTGTTAGTTTAAGCCTCTATGTTATAGAATGCTTTGTCCTACACCACTAGGCATGGGCTCAGAAAGCTCATGCTGCATTGCATCACCGTGTGTCTGCAGTCCTTCCTTCTCATTGCTGAGGTTTGTTTTCACCTGGTTTTCTCCCTCAGAATGCAAATGCATTGAGGATAGAGTCTTTCTCTGGCATGTTTACTGATGATTCTCCTCTGCCGCCAGTGGTGTCTGGCTGATAATAGACATTCAGTAAACATTTATTCAATCAATGAATACATTTCATATAGTCATCCCTTGCAGCGTTAGCTCCTAATTCCATTTTCCTAAGGCTTATGTTAAATGTGCCCTCGGAGGATCTATAATATGCTCTAACAGGAAGGTTTTATTAGTCTCCTATATGTATTGAGTTGCTAAGAAATGTCAGCATGGACAGTTTAAATAAGATGCCCCAGATGTATGAAACCTACCACAATAATAAAAACATGCATGTCTTATGTTTCAGCTGGGTCACAGCAGGTTTTGTTTCGATCCCAAGTATTTTCTGTGTTGTAGGCTTCTGAAAACTCTTGGGAAGTTGTAGACACATATAAAAGATAACTCACTCTAGATAGGCTGCCATTTATTCCAGAAAATCTCTTGCCTGTACTCCTGTCTAAAGCAGTCACGATTTGATGAATCCATGGCGTGCCTTATCCTAGGAAGAATAATGAACCCTGGGGGTTGATTCAGTTGTTTCCTGATGACTAACAGTGTTCTCTTTTCAGTCAGTTTCATCTCAATCTTTATTCTTCAGCAGTAGGTAGTAGAGTGGATGAGAACCTTATACTTTGGAAAATGCTTTTCAGAATGAGCCTAAGAGTTCTTCTGCTAGCTGCTGTTTGACCTCATGCAGGTTACTTACCATATCTGTGTTCCACTGGGTAATGACGGAAGCTATGCTATAGAGCTATATATGGTTAGTTGATCTAATATATGTATGCATTCTGTATGGTCCAGAGAATGAGCTATAGCCATAACTTCAGATTTGAATGAGTTAGTTTATTAAGTATATGGCAAGTAAAACTTTAATGCTCTCAGCTGATTGCTCTCTTCTCTTTCTTCATTACACTGGGTTCAGCCTGACCCAGGACGGGAGAAGTTATAGGACACTTGAGAGAAACATCCTTGGGTCTAAAGCTTGTGGGAAGGAACCTCATTTCCAGAGCCAGCTGAGTGATGTCAAACATCATATGAAAACTTACCAGTATAATACAGAGTAAAGCAAATCACCTGCATTGCAGACTGGGTATATGGAAAATATTATGGTTATATTTACAGTACTGGCATCAATCCTCAGCTTATTCCTTAAAAAATAAGATAAAATTACAAAATATCTTAAAATAATCTTTAAAAAATCTTAAAATAATATTCTTATAGTAGGTTAGTAATTCTCAGTTTTGATGATAACAATTGTTTTTGCTGACTCTTTACCCTGTAAGAGAATGGGTGCTTAAACACATTTTCGCTATCATCTACTTTTCTGTTGCTATGGGAAAATGCTATGACCGGAGGCAACTTAAGGAAGAAAGCTTATTTTGGCCTATGGTTCAAGAGGGAGAGTACTTAGTGGCAAGGGTGACGTGTCAATCAAAGTGGAAGCTGAGAGATGGAATCTCCCACTCTAGGCAAAGAGCAGAATGTGAACTGGAAGTGGGTTTGGGCTAGAAAAAATTGCCCCAGTGCTCCTTCCATCAAGGCCATATCTACAAAGGTTCCTTAACCCCTCCAAGCAGTATCACCAGCTGGGGATCAAGGATTCATATACACAAGCCTATGGGGGAACAGTTCTCATGTAAACTATCGCATATTTCCTACCGATTGATCTAGTGCAAAAACACACGTTAAAGGGTCATTATAAACGAGACAGTTGAGGTCAAGATGGGTCAAACCTAGGCTGTCTAGACTCACAGGTTACCCCATCCTGTCTTAGAATACCTACGTAGAAAATCTGCAGCAGCTTCCTGGCAATTTGAAGCTGCATGCCCAACTCCTGTGAAGGTAGGAGAAAATAATGGCTCGCTGGTGATCTGAAGCCTCAAGTACAAACCCGCCCTCCTTTCACAGTGCTCTACTCATTTTTTTATCCTGATTTTAACATTTAGATTTCTTCCCAAAGAAGGTAACAGAGTCCGAGACAGGCCCTGGTCCCACTGTTAGGAACCCCACAGGAAGACCAAGCTATACAACTTTAAATATGTGTAGAAGACTTCCCTCCTACTGGGCTTCCTCACCAAGCCTTAATACAAGAGGAGGTGCCTAGTCTCACTGCAACTTGATATACCATGGTTGACTAATACACATGAGAGGCCTGCACTTTTCTCAAAAGAGGAGTGGATGGGGGGCCTTGTAGCCAAGGTTGCATGGGAGGGATTGGGAGGAGAGGTGGGAAGGAGTTTGTGATTGGGCTGGAAAAACAATTTAACAAAAACAATTTAGACTTCTCAAATGTTCAACTTGTGAGATCTGGGGCATTTGCTACAGTGGAATTTTCTGTTCTAATTCAGAATAACAGGCATTTTTAAAAGCATATGCACTTAAAATATCCTTCTAAGAGGGAGCTTTAGCCTGCCAAGAAGGGCAAAATATTTTTAGATACTTGACAAAAACTCACTGCTTACATCTAATTAACATTTTAGAGAAATCAATTTTAAAATCTTTTAATTAAACAAAATCTTTAACTAGTTTTTAAGTCTACTTGGTCACGGTCTAGTTTTATAAGCTGTGGAACCACATCTATTAAAAGGCTGTTTCAAATAGGTTTTAGACAGAAAAGAATTAACATGACTTTGTAAAGTTTGTTCTTTGAGATTTCCTTAGGATCGTCATCCTTTAATATGTGAACATGCTCTATGAAGTTCACAAAAGAGAGATTCAAATGTTCTTTAACCATGAAAGCCTCTAGAAGAGCAAACTGCAATTCATCAGTCAAAGGGAGCCTGTAGTCTGACTTTGTTTAGCTTTTGAGCTAAACATAATAATTTTACGTTATTAGTTTTATGGGTTGTTTAGCTACATATGGTCAATGGAGCCTAATATATTTATGGTGTATTTTATTGAAATAGTTTGTTACTCCCAACCCTGTCCCAGAACAATATCTTCGCCATTGTCCCTAGTATGAAATAATGTTTCTAAAATGACTGTTACCATCGTCTTTTCTTCCTACAAGTAAAAGTAAGTGTCTGCCTTGCTATGTATCTTTCATGCCATACCTTGAATCTCATCTCCTCTGTAACATCTTTGGTTAACAATATTTTATGAGGGGCTTAAGAAACTGCGGTTTTCATGCTGAGACATTGTAATTCTATATAAAATTTCATATAAGAAAAAGCCACTGGAGAGATCCCTTAACAATACTTTGAAAGGGAGCACAATCCTGTTGAGCCCATGCTTTCAACCATCCTCATCAGGGTACCATAGATGTTAGTGAAGCAAGAAGTCAAACACCAACTCCCGTCCAAATAGGACCCATACTTTAAAACTTAGGTTGACTCTCCCTGACCTAATTACTGAAACTCTAAAATTTGCCCACATTATAAACTTTTATTTACTGCACACCATTGTTAAAAGTTTTGTGCCAAATACCTTCAGGCTATATGAGATATATTATGAAGAGAATAAATTTTGAGTTTAGGCTTGATCCTAGTCCCAGTATATCTCATGAATATGCAAATACTTCAAAATCAGATAATGTCCCCCAATTCTGAACCATTTATGTTCCCAAACATTTCAAATATGGACTACTCAAGCTATATTTGCTGTTTTTGAGGTAGTGAGTTTGGAGATCACATGTATCATAACTATCAATAATCCTAATGTTGTTCATTCCTACCTCTGGCACTGTCTTCATCATAATGTCCCAATCCACAGTTCTCACCATCTTTACAATTCAGTGTTCATTAATTTTTGCAGATCATTCCACAAATGATAAGTATGATTTCACCCAGTCATTGCCATTTGATCAGAAGGAGACCTTGTTGGGAACGACGCCTGTAGAGCTAAGATAGCAAACTGAGCCGCTGATCTCCTTAATCTTACACGTCCCTCATTTCTGGCTGCATGTTCTTTTCCTAGGAGTGGAGGATTTTAAAAGCTGAACCTCTGCCATCTAGATGTGCTAAAATCTCTTTAGGGGGTTCTGAGATCACAACATCAGGAGTGAAGTATTGCTACCCTCGCTCCAGAGCCCAGCATGGAACAGATGCTCAGTGATAGCGTCATGTGGATGTTAATTTCCAATTCAAGAGGCCATCATTTCTTCATTCGGTGACAGTTGATAATTTCTTCCTCCTTTGGATGATTCTACCTCATTAGTCCTGTGTAAGCAACAGGGTACCCTGATGACCCACTTTGTCTTGTTCTATTCCTGATAGCAATTCCTCACCAAAGAATGCAAAACCTCTCACTTTTTTTTAGCTACACACATATGCCCATGCACAGTCTAACTCCAGCTTATTTCCCCATCTGCTGTGTACAGTTTAATGTCATGAAAATTTTATTTGTCCTTGGAATGTGCTGCCTACCTCTATCTTCTCACAATTTCTTGACTGTGCACACACGATAACCCTTTGTATTAGTTACTTTTCTCATTTCTGTAAGACAATACTGGACAAAGAATCTGAGGAGACGGCTCAATGGCTAAGAGTACTTGCTGCACAAACACTAGGACCTGAGTGCAAATCCTCAGCACCCGCTTGAGAATCTGGGGATGGTAATGAACACCATTAACTTCAGCCTTGTAGAGGGTGGGGATGTGCGGAGGGTATTGCTAGGACTTGAAGGTTGTAAGCCTGACCCAAGTTTCAATGACAGACCTTGTCTCAATAGAGTAAGGTAAAGAATGATAGATTAAGACACTCAATATTTGCATGCACAGGCATGCACAGCTGCACACACATGCATCCATATAGTCAGTCTCTCTCTGTCTCTGTCTCTCTGTCTCTGTCTCTCTCTCTCTCGTGTGTGTGTGTGTGTGTGTGTGTGTGTGTAAAGGGGGACCTTAACAAAACAGTTTGAAACAGAAATTTTTTTTCCCACAAAACAGGCTTTCTTTGCATAACAGTCCTGGAGGTCCTGAAACTTGCTTGGTAGACCAGGCTGGCTTCAAACTCAGAGATCTGCCATCCTCTGCCTCCCAAATGCTGGTATTAAAGGTGTGTGCCACCACAACCCTGTTGAGACAGGATTTATATGACTCACAGTTTGAGGGCATAGTCCATCAATGGTTGGAAAGACGTGGAAAGCAGATCATGTGGTAAGTGCTTGAGTTGTACCAATAATTAGGAGGTAGAAGGAGATGAGAGTTCTGCTATGTTTATGTTTCCTTCTCACACCTTCTTCTCTTCAGGACCCCAGTCTGTGGGATTATGCCACACATTCAGGGTAGATCTTCCCTGCTCAGTTAAACCTTCTGGAAACATCCTCATAGACATACTAAAGCATCTATTCCTAATCGCTTCCAAATGCAGGAAAACTGACAATGAAGAAGAACTGCCACATCTCTCTGAAAACGTAGCCCCAGTTTTCTTCCTAATTCAGTGCTCTCTACCGCGATGCCTCCAATCCTACCTCTTTCCTTTCAGTAAGTTTTGCTCATTCCTCGTGGGAGAGTTATCTGTCCAGGCATAACTATTTCTTTGGCATTATGGTAGTTTGAATGTAATGGACCCCATAATCAAAAAGGAAATAGCACTATTAGGAGGTGTGGCTTTGTTGAAGAGTGTATGGCCTTGTAGAAGGTGTGTGTCACTATGGGACTGGGTTTTAAGGTTCCTGTACTCAGGATATGACACTGTGTCTCAGTCTATTTCTTGTTGACTATAAGAGGTAGAACTCTCGGCTGTTGCTCTGGCACCAGGTCTGCCTGAGTACTGTCATGCTCCCTGAAGTGATGATAATGGACTGAACCTGTGAAACTGTAAGCCACCACCCCAATTAAAGGTTTTCTCTATAAGAGTCGGTGTGGTCATGTTGTCTTTTCATAACAATAGAACCCCTAACAGTGAGAGAAGTTGTTTCTAGAGACTGTGGTATTGCTGTGATAGGCCTGACAGTGTTCTTGTTTGGAGAAATTTGGACTTTGCTACTTTGTGTTTAGAAAGTGGTGGGATGCTTTGAGTGCTGCTTAATGGGTCATACTAGTAGGAACATGGAAGACAGTGATGCTGAATGTGATTTGACAAACAGTGGGGGTCAAGAGGTCTCAGAGAAGATGAATGCTAGTATGTGGCCTACAGACCCATCTTATGATAATTTAGTGAAGAAAGTGGCTGTTCTTTGCTCTTGTCCAAAGAGTCTGCCTGTGACTAAAGTGAAGTGTGGATTAATTCTGTTGGCAGAAGAAATCTCAAAGCAGCCTAGTATGGTGTTCATGCTTATCAGATTTATAATGAAAAGGAGCAAGCTGAGCAGAATAAATTACAAAATGTAAATTTTGAGGAAGAAAAGAGCACCAGGAAGTGGAATGGAGCTAAGTCTTGTATTCAAGGAGATAAACAGATTAAGAAATGAAATAAAGGGAATGGTGACCTCAGGGCAAGTTCCCATGCAGCTAAATTTCTAACCTGCCGAAAGAAACTGAAGAAAAGTTTAGAGCCAGGTATGGGTAGTGAACACTTTTAATCTCAGCACTGGGAAAGCAGGGTCTGGCAGATTTCTGAGTTTGAGGCCAGGCTGGTCTAAAGAACAAGTTTCAGGACAGACAAGCTTAGGCAGTGAAGGACAGAAAGCTGGTGAAGGTGTAATTGAATAATGGAGCTTTATTCCAACCTCAGTAAGGAACAGAACTTGGCAGCTTCATACATGTAGTTCTGGCTTTAGAGTTAAGGACAGGAGAAATGAGTTATGAACTTTTCCTCTGTACCTAAAGAAAGCTGCTGAGGCCAGGCATATGTCAGGGGTGTTCCTAAATGGAGGTCTAGTAGAAAGCCCAGTGCATGAAGCTGTGAAATTGCAGCCTAGATTGCCTTGGAGCTAGATTATGTTAGAGATTTGTGGGGTACCTGACTCAGAGAGCTGCTAACATGGAGTGGAACCAACCCAAGAGAAAGAAGTATGTGCGTTGCGGTCAGCAAAGCTAAATGGTGTTGTAAAGCTGAAGAGTGCTTTGACATCAGACATGGAGCTACAGAGTCTGGAGTTTGCCTAGCTGGTGTTTGGTGTTACTTTGATCCAGTACTTCCACTCTATTCTCCCTTCCCTGCCTTTTGGAATGGCAATGTATATCCTGTGCCATTATGTGTTGGAAGTATGTGATCTACTTTTTGATTTTTTTTTTACTGGTGATTACAGTTTAGACACTTCATGAATCTCAGAAGAGATTTTGAACTTCGTTAAAACATTGTTGAGACTGTGATAGACTTATGGGGACTTTTGAAGTTGAATTAGATGAGTTTTGCATTATGATATTGTTATAAGCTTCTGTGGATCAGAAGACAGAATGTGACAGTTTGAATATAAAAGGCCCCTGTAATCTCATAGGGAGTAGCATTATTGGGAGGTGTAGTTTGTTGGAGATAGTATGGCCTTGTTAGAGGAAGTGTGTCACTTTGGGTGGGAGCTTTGAGACCACCCAGTGTCTCAGTCATTTCTTGTTGCCTGCAAGATGTAGAACTCTCAACTGTTCCTCCAGTACCAGGTCTGCCTACAAGCTGCCAAGGTCCCCAGTGATGATAATGGACTGAACCTCTGAAATGGGAAGCTACTATCGCAATTAAAAGTTCTCCATGTAAGAATTGCTATGGACCTGGTGTCTCTTCACAGCCATAGTAACCCAAAGTAAGACAGATGTCTTTTAAGAATGTTTGCTACAATGAGCTAATGTTTCTTTTCTAGAAAGACTTTTCCTTCTTAATGATTTGCTTTTTCTTCTACACAGTTGAGTTTCTATTGCCCACTTTCAAACTTGTGGGAATAAAATCAATGGGAAGTAGGTACTGGTATAGCTATGGAAGTCCCTGTGTCAATACTCACTTTGTGTCTCCAGTGACAGTTTTCCTTATCCTGACTCTCTCTGTCACATCCTGAGCAACCCAGGAGTAAACAATATGCTTTCCCTCTTGTCCTGTCAACAATGTCTGATGAAGACTCATACTTTTGGAAGGCAAATATTAGTAAAATTCATTGTGTTTCCTTGCTGTCTTCCTTATCTTTCTAGATACTGGCTTTTGTTTGCGACAGCTAGCCACCTGTGGAGGAAAATAAGTAGGAAATCAGAACTGTGAAAGGTTTGGGGAACATTATAGTGTGTAGAAAGTACCACAGCAATTCTTGTCATTGCTCCATCCCTGCTGGTGGTGACAGTACACCAGGCTGTTTCTGCTGTGAGCTGTTTCCTTGGTGGAGGGCCAAGGACAAATCTGGGTTCCATCCCAATTGTACCCTAGAGTGACTCATTACTTCTTATGACAAAGGAAAAATGAGAAAGAAGAAACTCGTGTTCCTTGTGTGTGTGTGTGGGGGGGGCAGGGTCAAGTTCCAGTCTCTTCATCTTGATTTATGCTTTTGTGTGTCACTTCCACCTATGTTTTAACATTGAAAGGACTGATTGAAATGCAGATCTATGTAGATGCTGTTGTCTCCCAGTTCATCGATACTGGCATGTTATAGCTTTCTTTTTATCCATAATGCAATTAGTTGCAATTCAGCTGAGACTTTATTTGTGACTTTTCTTTCTACTGCTGTACAAAACAAATCAGAGTGTGCTCTGCTCCTGCAAGGATCATTTGATTCAGGTTGGATTTGTGAACAGACAAGCTAGTCATCTGCAGAGGGTATCTGGCCCATCAGGATGCTTAAAGAGGGGTGTGGCTATGTTGACTGAATAGGTCATGTGGCTGAGGAATAGCAGAAGGTTCTGTTTCCCAATACTGCTTCTTTACTTGAAGGACAACTGCAACCACACTGCTTAGACTCCAGGTAGATGCCCAAGATGTCGCTATTGTACAACAGCTATAAACCCCAATAAAATATGAGCTAAACATCTTCTAATGGGGAAGTAAGAGATTAAAGCAAGATGGCTGCCTGAGGGGCCTCCATCCTTAGGGAAGTTCAAAAAGACTGCAGCTCCTTCAGATGAGATGTTTAAGTCAACATCTCAGCCAGCTCTCTGAGATAGTTTCAGAAAGAGCCTAGCTGGGATTTGTGAGTAGACAATCTTGTTGGTTTCTATATGAATTCTTGTTTTTTTTTATACTTTTTATTGTTATAAATCCAAAACCTCTGATTCTATACACATAGAGCAAAAATGTCCAAAGAAGGGCCAACACACCAAATAGTGATTTAGTATACCATACCTGAGTGGGTATCGTGAAGGGTATTTGACATTGCTGTGTCTTAGGAGGTGACAGACCAGTCTTTGGAGGCCTCTCTTAGATTTTCATTGTTCATAATTGATAACCCACAATTATCACCATCAACTTTTACTCTGTTGGTACAGTGGTTCATCAGTATATATTTGTTAGTGTATGCATCATAGACCTGGAAGTTATCTGTAGTAGTAGGACTGGTCTGGTTGTGTTGCATTTTTACATTTATAAATTAGCTAAGAGAATGCCAGGAAGGACTGCTCTGAAGGTGGCAAAGAGCTCATTGTGTGCTTTGAGTATTTTCTACAGCTCACCGTTGCAGTAGTTCTGAATCAGTACTGACTGCTGTCATTTTCTTCTTCAAATGTGGACTCTCTCTAATGAATGAGCCAATTCCTGGCCAATGCTAGAAAAGCAGCACCTGCTGGGGCTGCATTCAGACAAACAAGTGATGAGGCTTCCTTGAAGCACTGGTGGGATAAGTTGGAAGCATGGTTCTGGTTCCCAGAATTCCCTGTGAGATGATGCTTTAGTAGAGCCCAAAAGTAACATATTTAGTGGTGTATTTACTATCCTCTGTCTTGCTTATCCAGACACTGTTGGTGTTTCATCCCATTTCTCCACACAAATAAATGACTAGGCTACGTTGCTTTCTGGGTGTTTACCTCCAGGGAAACCATAATGTGCTCAGTGGAAGAAGAGACTAAAGTCTGAAGAACTGGAGCAGATGGAGAGATCTCATGAAAAACATGAAAACATGTAGTAATTAGAAAGACAGCGTTGAAAGGAAATCATGAACTTGAACTGATGATCCCCAGTTGCTCAAATGATGATCAGTTGTAAGGAGGTCAGAAACTTTAGAAACACTCAATGTGAAGTATCTTTGTGTCTAGGGCCTGGCTCTTTACCTATAACATCACCTGACATATTTTCTGTATTTGGGAGGAAGTGGGACACTAAACCACCTTTCCAACTGTTTTAAATTATTTTCTGTTGTTTCAAATGAGTAAAGTATTTACCCAATGATTTATTGGGGGTAAAAGTTTATTTATCTCATGTTTCAGTGGCTAGGAAGTCCACAGATGGCCACGGAAAGAGCTTTGCACTGCAGCATACCTTAATACAAGGCATCCCAGTGAGAAAGTGAGTATACCAAAAAGAGCTTTCAAAACAAAGGCATCTCTGCAATGTTTACTATCAAAGAACCCTCTGAATTGGTGAACGCACTTGGGAAGGCAGAAGTCTTTTGACTCAGTCCCTTTCCAATGCTCATGTCTGTCAAAATTCTAACACATCAATTTCTGGGAATCATTGAAACCATAACATAACTCTGAGGAAGCTTGGAGTCAGTCCAGTATTCTTAGATTATTGTCTGTTCATCTTCATGATTTGCTTTCTGAGATAGAGGATGGAAGAAGAACCAAATGTTTTTTTTAAAAAAATCCACACCCATATAACCAGTAACATATGTAACTTGCATTTGGTATTTCAATCTAATAAGATGGATATGAAGTTATAGAACTCAGTTTTAAGAGGTCACTTGAGGTTTTCTTAGTGCCAAGGTCTATCTCATTCCTTCAAAATTCTATTACGCCACTATATACAATCAGTAAATATTTTGAAGTATTTATTTACCCTTATGACAAATTTGGAATCAGATAATAATTGAGAGCTGGCTGCCTTCCAAGACAAGCTTCTCCATTCTGTGTACCCCAATCTGTAATTGTTTCTTTGGCTCTTCTCTGGATTCAGTTATCCATCCTAATTATACTACCAAGAGGATATGCTTTGATAAATGTCATTGTAATACAGATGTCACATAGAATTCTTATTCAAACTTTGATCTGGTAAGTAACTAGATATGGTCTTTTGATTAAATCAAGAAATAGCAGCAAGTGGCTTAGCAGAATAGAACAAGGTGGGAATTCCAAGCAGATAGATTAGGAAAGAAGGCAGAGTCATGGAAAAGTCATGTAGCAGCTGCTGGAGACAGACACCTCCACTGGAGCCTTCCAAAACTTTTGTTAATAGGCCATGACCTCATGGTGATGCACAGAGTAATTGAAGATGAGTTAGTCTGGGAAATAAGAGCTAGCTAGAAACATGCTTATGCTATTGGCCAAACAGTATTGCAAAAAAAGTAAAACAAAGATCTTCCCCGTGCAGAGGCCAGGCCAGAATCCTGAAACCCAGGTAAGGCCACCCTCCAATTCCACTCGCACCTTCCCAATGTAACCCCAACAGTTCCTCCTCTCCTTGCCACCAAGTCCAGGCTGCGATGTGGGATTACCCTCTGTATGCTGTCATTACCACTGATTAATAAAGAAACTGCTTTGGACCTATAGCAGAGCAGAACAGAGGTAGGTGGAGAAAACTATACTGAATGCTGGGAGAAAGAAGGCTGAATCAGGAGATGCTATATAGCCGCTGCCAGAAGCAGATGTGCTAGAACTCAGGAGATGGCATGTAGCTGCTGCCAGGAGCAGATATGCTGGAACTTTATCCAGTAAGCCGCAGCCACATGGCTATACACAGATTAATAGAAATGGGTTAATTTAAGATGTGAGTTAGCCAGAAATATGCTTAAGCTATTGGCCAAACAATCTTGCAAATAATATAGTTTCTGTGTGGTTATTTCAGGCTGAGCAGCCAGGGTAGCCTGGCTAATGAGTGGCCTCCTACAACATATTGATCTTCCAATATGTGCTAGTTAAATCCATGTAAAACCTGAGAGGGCTTGAAAAAATTCTAGACACTAAAAAACAAAGATTAGCCACATCTTTTTTCTGGATGGGCTCTGCTTGCTCCTTCAAGAGAGGTCTTCCTGATTCAGCAGTAGTAACAAAAAAGAAAACAAAAACAAAACAAAAAACAAAAAAAAAACCCTGTGGTTTCAAAAAGGTTGCACAAACCCCTCTGACTCTTTCTGGAGGCCAAGCACTTGAATGGCATTTGTGTGCCTGGGTGCTTGTATGTCCACTTGGGGTTGGGAGGAAAGTAGCTGAGACCATGTCCACAGCTCATTGCTCCTGGCCTGGGCAGGCAGTGGAATCAGGTCTACTAGGTGTGCACAAGAAGGAGAGCTTGGAGGATTCCTGCTGCCATACACAGAGGTATTTCCAGGCCACGCAATGTGCTGCATGACAGATTTAGCTATTACTCAGATAAAAGGGGTTTATGTGTTGTATAGTGCTTCCCAGAGTTGAGGTGGTGAGAATGGCTCCCACTGAGCAGTCTCAGAGGCATTAGACATAATTTCTCCATGTTGGAGCTGGTGGAGCCAAGGTCTTATGTGTTGGCCCTAGCCATGCCTGTTTAGTATTTAAAAAAGAAAAATTGCTTCTGGTCAGGAAATGTAGTAGTAAGGGGAGCGGGCCCTGCTTTTCGTCCAGCCCAGCTCCCGCACGG